>JAKSZP010018800.1:0-82593 GCA_022478985.1 Massospora cicadina | reverse complement strand
CCTTGTTCCCCTCCAATTTTCCCTGCTACTGCAAAAGAGGAAATCCAACGCCTTCACAAAAAAGCCACCACCACTGTCAAGAATGTCGCTGAACTGGCAGAGATTTCCCCATTAAAGCGCACCACAAGAGCAAATACTGAAAAGTTAGAACAACTTCTCAACGACTGCATCCAGGATGAACACCACATTGCTGAACTCATAGAGGCTCTAATCCAGGCCCAAATCGTTGATCTAAACAACTATCTACTCCACCTCGACCCTCATCCTGTGGATGCCCCAACCCCCTTACTCTCAGCATTGATCTGCCTCTACAATGCTGAGCCTGATGATGACCCACCTGATCCCACCTCCCCCTCCATCATGATGGGATAAGCAGCTTGCTGCTATGCCACCTGGTAGGTAATTTTTTCATTTTGTTTTGTGTCTTGCTGCCCAAAAAAGGTGGTCAATTCATCTTTTTATTTTTAGTTGGTTTAATTTTGGAAAGTCAGTTTTGGTATTGTCCATCCCATGGTCAGCTTGCCTCAGTTAAACAAAAGATTAGTCTAATTATATAATTAAATTTTTAAAGGCCATCTACTTTACTTAAATAATCTATCTATTTAGTTGACTTGATTGGATCAATTAAAAACTAAATTTACTTAGTGCCATCTACAGTTTTGTGAAACTGCCATGATTGCCAATCCACCAATGGAATGTCCCCTTCATTGTGTTTCTCCTTGATCACATTTATTCATTTTTATCTGCTTTTCCCTTAAAACTGCTAAAATTCCTTTTCAGTTCACTTATTTTTATTGATCAGGTATAAAAGCCAGAACAATATTTTAAGAAATTTTTAAAAAAACTCTCCACCTTCTATTCTTGTTATTGTATATGAGAATTTATCCCAGACTTCTTATCTACAATATTTTGGGCCAAATGCCCAACTGATAATACCTACCAACCATGGCTCAGATGTCTGATGAACCTGAATCTGAGTTGTTGCCTGAACCTCCCATTGTGATGAATCTGGGATTCCAAGCTCTCATGACAAAGAGGAAGTACTTCCAAGGATAACACCCCAGATCCTGTAACTACTACCTCACTGACAAAAGACCATTATATATTTTATGCAGAATTTTTGCAAAGCAGAGCATAAAATATATAATGATCTTGAACCAATTGATGAGTAGTTAGACAACTGCAATGCTTGAGGAGAAGATTACAGTCATTTCCTGACAATGCTTATGAGAAGTGGTCAGTCTTCTTACTTAACATTAAAATGGCACAGCAACAAACTGCCTTTTGAGCCCTGGACCTAATGGCAAGCTTGCGCCAAAGAAAATTCTGACTTCATCCTCTCAACCCTTCAAAAAATACTATTGGTTTCACTTTACTTTTTTTTGAGCATTAACAAATTTTCTCACATATTTAAAAACTTTATGTGACTTTGGGGCCAGATTACCTACTGGCACTGTGAGGAAGTCAATCAGCAACTTCTCAACTTGTTCCTCAACACCGTCAAAAACCCTTAACTTGATGTAATATACCTGGCACAATTAACTTTCATTTAACAATCCATTTCTGTTTGCCAGAACTATGTGAGAATGGCGAACAGCTGCCATAATCAACCCTAAAAGCTGCCTCAGTGATTTGGATGTCAAAGATTTGGATGCCACCAACACTGAAAATATTTCAAAAATTTACAACATTAAACCACCCTTGGATGTTAATCAACATATAAATGCCCTAATTAAGCAAGTCCAGCAATTGACCATGTTGGTCAAAGGGCAAAAACTATACAATAACCTCTTCTTCTTCATTTGAGGCCAACCAGGCATCATTTCAATCAATGCTGAGTCCCTTGTGCTCAATTACAGATAGTCCATCTGGGTGGCCATTGCCCTTATTGAGGAAAGCATCAACCCTGGGCCATGCAACCTACCTTCAAAGCCCACCAATTTGCCTCCTCATATTTTTCAGTCTGTCTCCCCCTGTATCAAAATACCCGCTCAACCCACAATTGATGATATACTGGATTAAAAACCAGTTTGACAATCTATTATGTGAACAAAGTTCCCATGGATACTCTGACCAGTTGACTTTACTTTTGGAAGAATATTACATCAAAAAGTGAAGAAATAAAGAAGCTATGAGCTCTACTGCTACCCCCAAATTCCCAAAGTAAATTTTATATTGACAACTTATTGAATTCTGAACCCCCAAAGATATCCAATCCACATTAAATCCTTATTGAAGAGTATTATGAGAATCCCTGCATCTAGTCAAATGCCCAAAAATTGCTTTTGCTGATTTTTTCATCAAACATCAAAAATAAATTGAAGGATAATGGAAACTACAACCACAAACCTACACCATCCAAAAAAAGTATTGACTGCCTCTCTTGCATCAAACTGGCCCATCCATACAGTTATAAAGAATTTGCCCCCACATTATACTCTCAATTTGCCTTAGAAGTTAGCCCCAATTAAACAAGTTTTTTCTTATCAACAAGGAAATTTCTGCTATCAATATCATGAAGAACAATGTCATTACAGTAACCCTTGGTGATTTATGCGAATTAAGCCCTTCCTTATGTCAGGATTTATATCAAACCTTTGGCCTTACGCAACTATAAAAAGTCAACCAGAACCTGAAACTCTTTTTATCAACTATGGATCACCCTGCACTCAAGTCTTTTTTAAGATATGCCTTCCTAACCATCTTGTATTCTGGGTTCTCTACCAACATCATTACTAAGAAATTACTGCTCAATATTGGCTACAAAGATATAATCTAAAGTGACCTTGTTTTTCTGACGGCTGTCAGTTTCCAACAGACCTACAGCAGTCAGGTGTTCAATTTACCTGTTGAGATTCAAGAAAAGTTCAGTAAATTGATACTATTGTTTTAAATCATAATTACTTTCCAAAAGCTACTATTGCATCAAGCCCTTAAGGAATTTGGGATCATTGCAAACTTCAAGACTATCAATGGTACATTAAAACCAATCAGAGGATGAAAACAATGTCAATCCAATACTTCCACACCCCATCATCCCAGAACTAGCCACCTGTTCAACTCATCTCTTACATGTGAACCAAAGTTTCCGTACAAACCTAAGATTCTGAGACTTTTTAGTATCACAAGAACAGAGAGTTGCTCCAAAAATTCTAGAACTACAAAAACAATAATAAACAAGATAAAGATGCTGCCCCTTAGTTAAGTAGGGTAAGCTGGGGCCTTCACATGGTATGACTGAGAAAAGCTTGTGGAGACATGGGTGAGTAGCCAACACCAGAACCCAGAGAGGCACCTTAAAAGGGTCCTGTAGTGGCCTGGATGAGGTGTGGGATGGAAGCTAATGACTGTAACCCAACTTGTTCTTTTGGGTGCTTCCACTATCCTTTAGGGGAGGAAATATGGGCAGGAAGGGGGAGGAAAGAGTCAGGCGTATCATCTGTCACACTACTTCCCTACAAGGCGGGGCACTGCAAAAGCAGGTCTTAGTGACAAGGTTGGGGCAATCCTGATTGGCTGGGCTTCAGCTTACCTGTCTACAATAATCACCGCGGTTTTCTAGGTTGGCATGAAACCTGAATAGCGGCAAGTAGCTTATATGGGCTTACACTGGTACAGCAATAGGTGAGAACACTCATGTACCAAATTGATAGACTGATATGAAAGGGATGTGATGGTTCTCACACAAAAAGGGCCCGGAGAGCAAATTTTTCACAAAAACAAATCAGAGAGACCAACTCTGTTAACAAATCAACAGCGGAGGTGGCCCCTGCTGCACAGAAAGCTCCTTTCTTCTTTGCAGCGGTGGCTACTAAATGATTTGGGGTAATAACCAAGCTTTTCAAAGAGGGGAACTCTGGCCCCTCCAAGGATCTGATGGAGAGCATGGTGAAGAGTCTTGAGAGGGTTCACACCGTGGAAGTGAATACTGGGTGGTCAAAGGAGATGCCCATGGACTGGGTGATCGAGGTGTGTGGGTTCACCCACTCCATATTTCACATTTGGCCCCTGAGGTGAAACATGTGACCTTTCAGTCAAAACTTCAAAAGGAACAGGTTTTGGATGCCAGTTTGAGCATGAATAATGAGGAGGCCATATATTTTTTACATCAGCACCAATGTCAGAAGGTTCATTCTGAGGGATGTACCACCTGTGATTACTAGAGGGGCCATGATGTCTCAGCTGAAAGGCTTTTGCAGAGTGATCTCTTTTAATGAGAACAAGCTGGTAAAGAACTTGAAGAAGAAGGACGGTAGCTTGAAAAAGTTACCGTGGGATCTGGGGACCGGGTTTTGAAGGTTGAACTTTCAAAATCATATGGGGAGTTACCTTGTTCAGTCACTGTGGGACCTGGAGTTTCCCTGTGGTACCTCTGTAAAGTGCTTCTTGATGTGGTGCAAAGGGGCATGTCAGAACCAAATGTTCTCAGGTTCAACTTCCTGCAGAAATGGCCAAGTCTAGCAGGCCTAGCGCAGGGGTGCCAGCAATGGTGCCCTCAGAGAAAGATAATTTGGCTTTCCAGAAGGCGTTGGAGAATCTGATCGAGTTGTCAGCCAAAGAAAGGGAGGAGGTAGCGGCTGGCAACACTTCAGAGGCGGTGACCAAGGTGCTGAAAGGTGCTAGAAAGGTCAACAAGGAGTCAAAGTGGACCCAGAAGGCGCAGGAAGCCGTTAGACTCCAAATTGAGTTAAGTGGCGCTTTGTACCAATCTGCAAAGGACATTTTAAAAGCGGCTGCATCCCAAAAGATGGGGTTCTCCCCATCACTCAATTGCGTAAGAGGCGGGTGACCATTAAGGATGTGGGTGGGACAGAGCACGCAAGGCCCGTAGGGGAAGAGGTGGAGGTGAGGGAGGTGTTGCCTGCTAGCAATAGTGGGCCAATGCCTTCTAAACCAATGACTCCAACTGAAGTAAAGGGGTCTATCGAGGACACTGACAATGGTAAGATTCTAGAGGCTGCTGTGACCGAGCAGCCTCCACCCCATGCCCAGTCTATTACTGGAAAGAGGAGAAAGAAACGTGGTCCTGCTAAACCAGCTGAGGTAGAAGAGGATGGGGACCCCCCAGATCCTGACACTATAGCCTCTTCTATTTCACTCCTATGGTAATCAGGGTGAATTTTCTAGTTGTGCGGGGTCTGAATGGACTCAGGCAGCAGCAGTGGGTGAAACTCCAACTGCAACAACATGGGATAGATATTGGCTTTTTCACTGAGACTAAGCCCAAACCTGAGGTGGAAGAGGACTGGGCTTTGCAGTTTCCTCTTAAGCAACCATTTTACTCTCATTTGGTGGATCAACCAAACTCAGACTCGCCCTTAGGGGAGGGAAAGAGGGAGGAGGAGAAACCAAAGGGGTATTTTGGTCTGGTGGGCGGACAAGGTCAAGGTATTGGATAAAAGGGTATTTGCTCCTGGAAGAGCTGTGGCAGTAATGTCACTGTTTGGAGAAGAATCGATTTGGTTTATCAAAATTTACATGCCCAATTCTGGGTCTGAAAGGAAGGATTTCTTTCAGAAGGTCATCCTGAGGATCCAGGAGAAAGGCATCGGGGGTTGGTAGTGCTGGGGGGAGACATGAACTGTGTCTGCTTTAGGGATAACAGGGTTGGGGCTTCATGCAACTAGAGTTCTGATACTGGAGCCCACGATTTGTCTGGTTTAATGATTGACCTCAGCCTAATGGATGTGTGGAGAGCTGGGCTTGAGGAATAGGGGGAGCATGGTTGGATTCATGTTCAGGGGGATCATTTCTCCCGCATTGACCTTGTGTCAGTACCCCAGCCTATCCTGAGTCGCTGCAAGTTGATACATTAGAATAATGACCCAGGTGCTTCGGACCACAGGCCCCTTTAACTATAGATCAGTGCCCAAGGGTTGCTTCTGCGGGGAAAGGGATCTGGAGACTAAATTTGAACTCCTGAAGTGGATTCACTTCAGGATATCATGAGGAAGAAGGTGAGGTGGTGAATCCAGATGCACTAGTAAAATGGTTGAGGAAGAAGGCTGATCTTGAGATGGCTTGTGAAATCTTTGGGAGGCAGCTAGGGGCCATGCGTTCGAGATATGAAGCCTTGGAGAGGAGCTTTGAGAGTAACTGCAAGCAGGCCATGGTCATGGGGGCATCTTCATACACGGCCAAGGCTGGATTGTATGCAAAATAATGGGAGCCTTCACGGTGGATCGCCTCAAACAAAGGAAGTCTAGATGGGATGAGGATTCTAGCAGCAATGTGGCTCTACTCTGCAAGGCAATAGGGGCATTCAGACCCTCGGCAAGGATCATGTCACCTTGTGAGGAGGGAGTTGAGGTAAAGAATGCAGCTCTTATGGCTGAGGTGGTCAAGTCCTACTATGAGGACCTTTATGGACCCTCTGAGAATGACCTGGAGGCATCCAAAGTACTTACAAGCGTACTGGGGGTACTTCCAAAGGAGACTTAGCTGCAACTATGTAGCAGGATCCGCAATTCAGAGGTGTTGGACGCCGTCCACAAAGGCAAGAATGGCAAGGCTCCCAGAGAGGATGGGTTGATCTTGGAGCTCTACAAGTTATTTTGGGAAGAAATGTCTTATATGCTTGCTGAGCTTTACAATCAACTCCTAGCCTCTGGTACAATTGAGATGGCGTTTTCAAAAGGCGTGGTGGTGGTGTTGTTAAGAAGGGCAATCCCTCCCTCATGGGGAATTATCAGCCTTTGACTCTGCATAATGTAGACTATAAGATCTTTAATGAAGATCATAACCAATCGACCAAAGAGGGTCGTGGCAGACGTTGGTGGGAAATAGCAGAATGGTTTGTCCCAGGACACTCAATTACTAACAATCTGATGCTGCTTCACCTGATAGAAGAGTGGGAAAGTAAACAGTATGACCAGAGGGGGTGGCTACTGTTTCTTAATCAAGAGAAGACATATGATTGGGTGAGTCATGAGTTTCTTTGGGAAATGTTAGGTAAAGTTGGAATCAAGGAGCATTTGTTGATACTGCTTAAAGCGATTTATGGGGAAGCCTCATTGGTTTTTCAATATCAATGAGGTTCTCTCCCACCCTTTTAAGGTGTTTAGGGGCGTGCGTCAGTGAGACATTCTATCTTCCTTGTTATTTGCTCTTGCAATAGAGACCCTTTCAGTGGCTCTCAGAAAGTCAAACCGGTGGAAACTTACCATCAATGGCGAAGAGTACTCACACCCAATGTTTTCAGTTTATATGTGGATTTATGTTTTGTCAGAGGAGGAGAAGGTGGTAATGAACATTCTAAAGATGTACTAGAATGCAAGAAACGCAAAGGTCAATCTGTCAAAATCCAGGGCTTGGCCCATTGAAAGAACTTCGACGTTGGGTGTGGCACCAAAGATCTCAAACCCTGGATGGCAACAGGGGAGGAGTTTCTGTACCTTGGGTGTCCCATCCATGGGTGGGCGTTGCATCACAAAAATTTGGTTCAAACTTGAAGTGGGCCTTAAAAAAGCAGCTTGGAAATGGCAATGGATCAATTTTTCTTATTGGTCAGGGCCATTGTCATGAACACTTTTATTCATTACAGAATGTGGTACATTGCCAGTTTTTTTCCACCACTGGCATCTTTTATCAGAACAATAAAGAGTTCAATCATACAGTTCATTGGGTGAGGGCGGTCATCCAAAACCAGTTTCTCTAACTTGTGTCAGTAGGTGAAGAAGTAGGGAATTGGTCTAATCAACTTTGGGAGTATGATCAAAGCACTTCAGCTGAAGCGGATTGCACAAGTCGCTTGGTAGGGGAAATACATTTGTTGGGCTCCAATTTTGGCGGACTACTTCTCTAAGGTTTGCAGAGAAAGTTTAAACAAGGATCTTGGTGTCAACTGGGGCATTAATAAAGGGGCTATTCCAAGAGTGGGGAACATTCTAGGCTACTGGAAATATTACTTTAGAGCTTGGGTGGACAGCAAGGGTAGATTGGAGAGTGTGGAGAGTGGACCATCAAAAGGATCTGGGCGATTCCCCTTTAGGGAGGAGCTTGGGGACTGGAAATGGAACCTCGTCTGCTCACGGCCTTCAAGCATTTCTTGGGGCGGTTCACTGATGGGACCTTCTTGATGGCAATGGCCAAAGAGTGCTTAGGGTGGAAGCAGCTAATAGTGTTGCCAGTGCCTCCAAAGTGCTGGTAAGGAAGGAATGGGATATTGTTGAAGCAACTGAACTGCATTCTTGCTGGAGGGAAGAAATTCCTTCTCTGGCTGCATTAGAGGCTGGGGAAGCATGTTCAGAAGGTCTTGGGGAGCAGGATCAGTCAGTGATCCCTTAAAGAAGAGAAGGCTGGAGATACCCCAGATGGGAAAGCCTCTTTATCCTTCAGGACTGGCTAAAGGTGGGGAGTGGTATTGGTGTCTGCCTCTCAGATTTCACAACCGCCAGGTTCCAAAAAGTTACAAGGCAGAGAGCTTTGCTCGACATACTTGTCCCAGATCACTTGCAAAATGCGACCTGGCCTGATGGACCTGTTGGGGAGGAGGGTTAAGAGATGCTGGTCTATACCAGTTCAGAACTTTCCCTTACAACTCCGCAGCAACATCTTGGTCACTGGGGAAACATTGCGTAAGTGGAGTAAGCATAAGGAGGATGACCTTCTGTATGCCTGTAAAGTGTGAGGAGGGGAAGAGATGGCAAAGCACATCTATACAGAGTGTCTGGCAGCAGATGCTGTGTGGAGCTGTGCTCTTCTTTGGTATGAAGAATACCAACCAGGGTGTAAGTTATCCTCTGGTCATCTCGCATGGCCAGAGATCCTGACTGTTTATGCCCCACCAAGTCTGCTTGAAGACAAGGAGGGGTTCAGGGTCTGGTGCACAATATGGGGGGAGGTGATGTATGGTCTATGGCTTGCCAGAACCAGCGTTGCTTCCCTTCAGAAGAAATTTAAACAATCTCCATGGCCATAGTCAAGAGACGGCTAGAAATAGCTGTAGAAAGCTATGGCAGTCCTCTTTCCTCAAGTAAGTCCAACTTGGGGGTCAATATGGTCTCATTTCTTGCAGTAAGGAATGGGAGGCATATCTCTGATCTGGCTGGGTAGTCTTTGCTTCCTAGTATACCAAACAGTGAGGAATATGTTAGTTTTGGGGTGGTGTGAGCCACCCCACCCGCGGTTGGGCCCACATCTGTGGTGCTTAGATTTGAGAAGCCCCAGTGTGGTGGTGGCAGTACCCCAGGTTTCATCCTACAAAGTTTCCTGCACTGGGTTCCCCTCAGGAACACAAAAACTCAAAGATGTTGACCCTTTATCAAACTGGGGGAAACAGCACATTGATGTTGGTGCACCAAACCAATTACCTGACATTCTATCAAATACCTCATGCTCATGAAAACTTATTTGAGACCAAAATTCAAAAGAGACTAGCCAATGAGCTTCATTAATTCTCTCAATTGCCATGGACATCTACAGTAGTTATGGTTCCCAAGAGAACGCCTACTCATTGCCTCTAATTCTGACCACCTTAATCTCATTGGGGGAGCACAAGTACCCTTTAATATTGATCTCATTCCTGGATACACCAATTGGACATGGCTGAAGATTTAATTGGGAAAATCAAGTTTGCCACCTGTCACACCTGCCAAGTTTTCGAAAATCAGACCTAACACACTATATATGAACTTTTATTTGAGCATTACATATCTGCCAAATCTATTATTTTAGAAATTACAAGACAAGATTTCTGCTTACCTAACTTGAACAAAAGCCTAAAAATTTCACAGGATTGAGTCAAGAAACTTCAAAATGATGAACAGCTCAAGACTATACAGAACTTCACAGTAGAAGACTTACCCTTAAGCTTCTAAGATACTTAGCCCCAAATCCCAAAAAATAACAAAAATGAAGAGGAGGAGTGTTGTAAAATTTCCAAGATTTCCAAACCATCAGCGGATGTCCCCTCCTTGGTGTTTCTAACTGATCCATTTATTCATTGTTAGGATATTAGAATGTCAACATCCAGCTTAATAGACTATAATGTATCATCTGCTTTATCCGCCAGGGACATTTTTTTTAACTGAGGCAAGCCAACCATGGGACGGACATTATTGATTCTCAAACGAGCTAAAATTTAAACTTAAATTAAAATAAAGTTGAAATGAGATGGATGGATCCACTTGAACTGACGCAAAATTCAAACAAAACACACTAACCGATTCAGAAGAAGGAAATGCTATCCATTCATGGTGGTGGGTGAAGGAGGATTAAGAGGCTCTTCTTCCACATCTGTTGTGGACATGTAGTGGCACAAAGCTGATAGCAATAGTGTGGGCACATCATGAAAATGAGGGTCAAGATAACAAATGGGTGCCTGCAACTCAATGTTTGCAATGAGGAGGGTGATAATATAGTCCAAAAGTGTCTCTTCCGCCTCAATTCACAAATTTAGGTAGGGTGGCAATGGTTGCAAGGTTGTTTCAGGTAAGCAGGTCTTTGGGCCAAACTTTTCAACCACTGCAACATGTTGAACTGCTGAATTTACCACCTGATAGTATCAGAAATAATCTTTTTTCTGTTTTGGAAGAATGGTACTAGATAAGATAGGAGGTGGCAGGCCTGTAGCCAGTATTTCAACTGAATTTGAAACAGCTTTACAGGTTGGCAACATTTGGGGGAGGCAACTGACTCTTCAGTTAGTTGGTGGTCACTTTTGAATGGGGTGGCATCAGGGCGAGGCACATAATGGCGCTTTGGGGATTGGGCTGCATAATCAGTATTGAGGCACATTTTGAATGGAGGGGGCCCAGCCCATTTAGATTCAGGGATAAGATCGCCCAATCCATCAACCTCAACCAAATAATCCTAATATTTTGGTTGAATTTGATTAGGTTGTTTGCATATGGGTTATCTGTTGCATCTGGCTGGGAGGATGGTTTAAAACTTACTTTATTCAATTCTGGCTCCTAATTGGTGGGTTTAGGAGAAGAAATTCGTTATGGTAATTTTTGGTTTTTGATTCAGTGGTTGCTGTGGCTACCACTTTGTGGTGAGGGTGGAAAGGATAGTGCCCCATTCAAAAGAAGTTATTAGATTGGATATGGGGTCATTGTGCATAGAGTTAGGTGTGGATGCCACAGCTTGTGAGATGGAGGGGCAGTGCCATTTCAAATGGTCCAGTTTAAAACAGGTAGGGCAAATGGTGCGCCCTCCATCCACTTGATCCCAAAAAGGATGGTCTGGGGAAGAGGGGATAATGTTGTGATGGGAAATTGAGAGGGCTATTTCCATTGATACTGGACAAATAGTTGCAAAGGCATGGGGGCCTGTGAGGTGAGTGGCTCCATTGGGAACCATGAATTGTACCAGGGAATCAGAACCATATTCTAATAATCCAGCAATAATTTCTTTAACTAAAATATTGGGTGGTAGGTGGGTAGGGAGGCCTGCAAACTGAACCACAAGAGTGGTATCAGTGACCATCTAGTACTAAAAAAAGAGTGGTATCAGTGGGCAACTAGGTATGAGTAGTTGGAAGGGGGGTGCCCTGGAACACCAGGGGGATGATAGCTGATAATGTAGCATCAGCTTCACTTGAGAAGCCAAGATCAAAACATCCTCTTAAAGGGGTGGAAGTCAATGAAGCATGCAGCCTTCATAACATCCTTGGTATAAGTCCTGGGGAATGTCCTCTGGGCATCAATTGGGCCATTTTCCCATTTCCAAATAAGAAGGCACCAAAGAGGATGGCTGTAACCCTCATTACTCAGGGAGATCTCACTCACGTGGTAGACAAGTGCTGGGTAACAGCCCTTCTACTTCAGATCCCACTTCTGGTACCCACACTCACCTTGACAGAACTGCTTCGAGGAATCAGTGAAATCTGCATTGAGATTATCAAAATGAAATCAATTGTAACTAATTCAAGTGGCAATCAGCCCAATGCTCGGATTTCAAATGGTCTAAATGGTATGAAGACTGATCTATCAGCTGGAATGCCTGACGGTTGCAATTTGGTTAACATGATAATTGGAAAAACCTTCCCCTCACAAATTTGTTGGGGATCACCCCCAATGGGCAGGTAACAGCATCAGACACCATCGTTGAGAGTTTAAAGCTTCCTGCTGGTAAATTGGGCGTTGCGCCTGATGCAACGCCACTGACTGAGTAAATGAATGGCCCAGAGACCGAGCATGGGTGGGTTGGGCATCCTGAACCTGTTCCCAACCAAATGGTCCCACCCCTATGTGGGGTGGCCTTGGGGGATTCCCGCCGCTCATTGGGCCAAACGCTGTCACGCCAACCATCAGAAATGCAGATGAGCCTCAGTTCAGACATTTGAGGTCAAACTGACAGTGACTTGGCCCACCGCCAACTTTTTCTGATGTTGGTTCCCAGGGAACTAACCTGCCCATTCCCAAATAATTCGCTGGTTAGGTCAAACTTGTGGGACATGATCCCAGCTTGTTTCCCCTCCAAATTGACTACTATTTAATCAATCACATTGCACTGAGAAAATTGTTGGTCAATTTTTCTTCCTTAAAATTTTCCATTAAAAAACCTTCCCCTAAATTTAGTTTTTATATGTTGATAATAAACTGTCTTTTCTGCTGATACTCTCATACCCCTCAGGGTTAACAGCCATGTTCATCTTGTACTTATTTTGTGCTTGTACAAAATTCTGGCTCATTAGCAGATATTGGTGGAACTCTTTCTGGTTACATATTCATCATATCAGCAGAAGTGCCTTGGGCATTCTGGCTTGCCATTCAGGTGCTCTGGCACCTCAGCTGGCAATCCAGTCTAATTTTTATTTGCTGTTCACCTGACACTGGGCCAATTTGATAATTGTTTTATTTGAATAGGGGAACAACTTGCCATTTTCAATTTGAAGGCTAAATTGCAAGTTGCTCCAGGGGAGCACAAGGGGGCAGCGTGGCACCACCTGGGTTTGGGAGAGATGTAGGGCTAATTCTTTAGTTGGGACATAGTGTGATGAAGAATTTGGAGGGCTAATCATTTCAGCCTGAGCATGTTTCAGCAATGGCCAAAAACATTAGGAGGTGGCGCACCACTGCCCCACATTGGGCAACGGGCGTTGAATGCATTGACATAGGAAGAATTAATAGGGTGACAATGAGTGAAACTATTTTTACTAGTTTTAAACTACAATTTGACCAAAGGTTAGTGAATTGAGAGAGAAAAGTTTTTACAACAACAGTACATAATTACTTGATTTTTACTAACTCACCATATTATCTATCCTGGAACCTTGCATCATTCATTTAACACACTTCCTGACTTAACCCTATTTTTAAATTGTACATAGTTATGAGGGCAAATGACAATATAATATTTTACCCCATTTTTTTAAATTTCATAGTAAAATAAAAAACATATTCAATAAGTGAAAGTTTTATATGCTCTAATAGTCATTGGTATATTTTTATGGCTGGGCAGTTTATAAATTGATTTATTTGACAGTTCCAATTGTGTTTTTAAGAAGTTGCAGTTATTTTTCTAATTAATAAATTAATTGTTTTAGTAAGTAGTAAGTGATTGTTTGATTTGATATTTTAAATATTTTGTAAGAAATTGGTGGTTTTAGGTTGATCAATAGGTCCAATTTGTTTAAGGGTATATTCTAATCTTAAACTACTGAATTAATTTCAACCAACTGTAGCACAAATAAATATGCAACAGGAAACAACTATAAGCAAGTTTTCTATACTAAGATAAAATAAAAAAATTTATTACTTGATTTTCTTTATTTCACAAACTTGTTTGTGTTGGAAACTTGCATCCTTTATTTAAAATAATTCCTGACATACCCTATCGATGAAAATTTTGCACAATTACCAAGGTCAGATGACAAAATAATATTACAACAAATTTTTTCTTATAGTCAAAAAGAAGCTTTATTTGTAAGAAATGAAAAAATTATATGTTTTCTAATGGCGATTAGTATATTGTTACAGCTGAGCAATCTACTATTAGTTTTTTTTAGTACTAGATGGTAATCTACTATTAGTTTAATTTGTTAGTTTCAATAGGGGTTGTTAAGAAGTTGGCGGTCATTTGGTTAATTAATAAGCTAATTATTTTGTAGTTAGTAAGTGATTGGTTGATTTAAAAGTTTAAATGGTTTGCCAAGTGGTTGTTGGTTTTAGGTTAATTCAATAGGTCCAATTTGTTTATGGCATATTCCAATCTTAAACTATTCAATTAATCTCACCCAAAAATGGCACAAATATTAAGCTCTCTTTCTGCATGGCATAATTTTCTAAGCAAATCTTACAGAAAAAGCACATTTTGATTGCCCACTGTAGGTTTAATCCAATATCCTCAGATTTTACCACCAGATGTTCCAGTGTGGGGCAGCAGCAAAACTCCCCCTAGCATATTCTGTCCAGCAGAAAAAAGCACTCAGAATGGCTCGCCCAGTCATACCAAATCCTGGGACAATTTGTACCTCCCAAAGATCTTGGCACTCACCTCACTAGTACCCAAGCGGTACCTCATTGCCCCCTGGTGCTCCCCCAGAGCAACATGCGTTTTGGCCTTAGGGTTAACTATGGGAAACTTTTCCCTTACCATGACCAAGCCATTATCAAAAATGGCTCAGGAAGTGATGTCTCCCACCAGTTTAATTGATTTACGCCCATATAAGAGATATTTTAATCAACTCACCTGTAAGCTGACGCCATGTTGGATTTTTTTTCATATTCCCAGCCTGCTAGATTACCAGGAATCGCTAGGTGATAATTCCCTAAGGCGAAGTAATTTGGAAATTGGTTGGCTGAGTTTCAGAGTAACTATGTTTGGGGGATTTTGGGATATTTGCTCGGTCAAATCCATCAGGAATTGATCCGGATGAATACCTAAGATCTTGTCAGGTGGAGTTCTGACGAAATAGAGGCATCTGATAGTGATTAACTATTAGGTGTACTTATTGGGATTGGTCAGGTTTTATCACCAACTGATTGGGAATGAGTAGCAAGTTGCATGGTGAGCGATGCCACATGTAATTAGTGAAAATAATCAATTGGTGTGTGACCTGACTTAATGGGTAATAAGTGCCATTACCTAAGCAGGTCGCTAACCAAATATGGTTGGTTTTCTTAGATCAAGAGGAAAACGTTAGGAACACGTTTTCTGACTCTTTCCGTTTAGGTCTTGAGGATGTACAATGAAGAAAACTAGCCAGGATGAGGAAGACCATTGCTGCAAAGATGAGGATGGGTGACCAATGGCAACAGCTGCCATTTCATCAAAGAGGCGTCAACTGAGGGTCAGATGACCAAATCTTCACTATGACATTCCCTAGAATTCACTCCTAATAAAAAAAGATAACGTAACAGTAGTTTATCAATATAGTTTTCATCCAGTATATGGTTTTAGTAAACTATCATCAACTTTTTAATTGTTCTATTATTCTCAAGGATACTATTGCTGTGTGCGATAATTAG
Organism: Massospora cicadina; assembly: GCA_022478985.1. Lineage (NCBI taxonomy): Eukaryota > Fungi > Entomophthoromycota > Entomophthoromycetes > Entomophthorales > Entomophthoraceae > Massospora > Massospora cicadina. Next base: position 67,177 of record JAKSZP010018800.1, on the reverse strand, counting down.
GAGACTCTTAGTGAAAAGAGTAAAGAACTCTGAGCGGGGATCTAGAGAAGGAGAAACAATTGGAAATTGCTGCCAACGGTGTGTTGGAATGAAGAGACTGTCACCAGGTAATCTCAGAGAAGATTGGGTTGGACAGAATGAGGGAATGAATCCCAGATCACAACATATCAAGTATTTTAATTGGGAATACTGGACGAGCGTTGGGACGATATATAAGAATTCACACTCAACTATGGATAATAGTTGTCATACTATTATCAACTAATAATCTAATATACTATACAACGCAGACAAAGTGCATAAGCAACTGAACCTGTTCAGTGAAAAATTACTAGGGTTGTTTGCCAATAATAACCAATCCAGTAAATTTTACAAGTTGGTGCTCATTATAGGGGTGTAGTAGAGTTGAAGAATTTATAAGAATGTCATACAAAGATGAGTTACGCAAACTGTGGACGGAATTAGCCACGGTGAATCAGAATGCCCTAAACTCAGCGGATCATCAGGAATTTGCAGCCTTGGAAGAATGAGTTTCCAAGGTGGAGGAAGGGATAGATAATGTTGCAAGCTTTGGGAACGAGTTAAAAGGAAAGTAACTTCGTTGAAGAAGAAAGAAGGGGACCTCGTTTGAGAGGTCTTATACCTGAAAATGGAGTGAGAAGCAGATCAAATTTAACTTGAGAAAATTCAGCGTGGATATAGAGCAACTGATTAAACAGGTGGAGGAACTTAAAACTCACAAATGCAGTTGTGAGCCAGATATGACAAGTGATGCTGAAGAAAGAAGTCCTCACACAATACTTGGGAAGTTGAATACCCCAAGGAACATGTCACCCACCTTTGCTGCCATTTTGGAGATGATGCCCAAAGTCACTCCTCAAGTGAGCCAAGTGGCCGAACCAAGAGAACCAGCCAGAGATAACTTGGAGGAATTCAAGGCAACGCCGAATTTCCAACATTCCATTGGGATAATGCCCCAGCATTTTTCAACTGTTCAATATGACCATGTATGGCTATGGGGATCATCAAAAGGCGTTGACAGTCATGAATTGCCTAGACACTGACTGTCAGAACTTAGTGTTACCTCACCTGGAGGGGGACAGCTGGTTGTATGCAGAGGCAAAGGTGGACATTATGAAAGAATTCTGGAGTCTGACGCGCATGTTGAAGTGAAAACAGGAGTTTATGGGAATCCAGTTCCATAAATATGAGTCTTTAGCAAGCTTCACGGATCAATTTTACCAGGAGTCGCAGATCAAGGTCAGAGTGAAAGTATTGGATAAATTTGATGCTAGAATCGCCTTGCAAGTTGCCCTTTGGCCCTATCATAATTTGCATTGCATGATGTCTTCTGTGTTTGCAATAGAAATAACTACCTCTCAAATGGTAGATAATTTAAAGATTTTGGAAACAATATTTGATGCCCCAAATAGAAGCTTCAAATTTAATCTGGTGTGCAATCTGAATCCCATGAAGGGAAATGAAGCAGCTAAAGAGATGACTAATTAAACCGTGCTAGGAATAAGCCTGAAGAATTCAGACGGTTGATTAAGAAGGAAAAGGTCTGCTACCAAGGTGGTGGGAAAGGGAATTTCGCTGTGCACTGTAAGAAGCCAAAGGATCAGATCAACGTTTTCCAGGCGAAAGAGTCAGCTGCCACCAAGGAATCAGGAAAAGGGCCCTCAGCCTAGATGGGGAACAGTATAAAGATGCAGAGAAGCCTGTTCCTCCTGACATCATAACTGAGGAAATTGATATCAGTGATCTGTTCATAGATGAAGACGTACGGGATCAACTGTATCAAGTGGTCAATTTGGATGTAAATGCCATGACCAGAGCTGGGGTGAAGAGAATGGACCCTGAGATAATCAAGAAAGTTGCCCGGCCATACTTAACATCTGGTGGACAAGATGCAAACCACTGAGAATCCCAAAGAATTATCTGAAGTCTGACCAGATGAGACCAATTTGTCAATCATCCTTAGCGTGATAAAGAAATCATTTCCTGATTTAATGGCACAAATTAATCACACCCTCGATTTGGCTAATAATGCTATTATTCACTCAATAAACACTATATTGCAATATCTAAGTGTACATATATAGACATACAATTGAATCAAGTGAGGGTGATGGTGATTTTTGACAGAGGAGCACCCATCAATATTGTCTCAACCAAGCTGGTAAAGAGGATGAAGATCTCTCTGGACTTGGAACATAAGAAGGAATATGGGACAGCTGGGCTGAGCACCACCATCTCCTGTGGAGCATATAGCACTATGCCACTATGACGTGGGTCATTGGTGGTATCTGTGCCAGAAATAGTTTTGGCCAACCAAAACTATGTAATTCTGATCAGAATGGAGTTTCTATGCAAATACAGAGTTAAATGTAACTTTGAAGATAATACATTGACCATATTGGGTCAGACGTTATCATTGGTATATCAGAAGGATGGTGAAGCTCCACTGAATAGGAGAAAAACTTCATCAATCTAATATACAATGATGGCATTGTCCCAATTTGTTAACAATTAGTTGGTAGGAAGCAATGAGAAATGCCAAAGGAAATCTTAGAGAACTGGGGAATTCCACTGAAGATCAAGAATGAGAGGACCATACTGCCAGGATTGCAGATGATAGTCAACATGGGGTTAACATTGGAGATACCTGAGCTGTTGTATGGGGAGGTCAGAAGCCCCTGGAAGAAGTCCAGAGTGGAGCCTTGGGTGGCTCCTGGGATTTTAATGCCAGGCCATGTAGAAATTCGAGTTCTCCTGGTAAATTTAAGTGAAAAACTGATGAAGATTAGGAATAATCAGATCATTGCGTTTGTTCATCTGATCTTGATGGCTGAATTGAGGAGATTCCACAATTTTGGGACTCTTGATGAGATGGGATTACTGGTTGGGATAACCAAGAGCATCTGTCAAGACTGGGCTCCCAAGGCCCAGTCTGCCACCGGCCTTACACCACTCACCCCCATATGTGGCTGTACCAACTCTGATTGGTCCTGTCCAAGTGGACAGCCTTGCCGGGCACACCGTTCTGAGGTGCAGTGCACCGGCCTCTGTTGCCTCAGACCCCAGGAAGAGGTGCCCCCAAAACCTCTATCCACTCATGGGTCAACAGGACGAGGTATGGCTAACCAGCCTCTGTTGCCTCAGGCCACTCTGGTTCGCGACTAGCCAGGACAAGACCTCCCCAAAAGGAGCCCAGCACATCCACCTCCTTTCCCTGAAGCACCGCCATCTGCTGGCCCTAAAAATTGCTTCAAACAAATTAAATTTAAATAAAATGGGTTTAGCAAAAAGCGGCCTTTATTGAAAATGGACTTGAAGTTGGAATAGAATTCCAAAGTGAGGCCTATTGGGGCTGAACTCACTTTGAAATACTTCCATTAAAGGCTAAACAAATTGTGGGCAATGAGGGGTGCAAAAGCTTCCAGAATTGATGGAATCCAGGCAACTCAGAGGAGAAACAGAGGGGAACCTCAGAATGAACAACTAATCAAATGAAACGATTTATTTAAATTTATTCCATTATTGACCCAAATAGGAAAGTCAAACTCAGATTAATGGAATTGCAACTATCAACACACACGAATCTCATAATTCCCAACCTTTTGGGATTCATGTGCAATTGCAATTGTTACACAACCCTTTCATAAAAAAGGAAATACTGGCGGACGCAGACCTGAACTGGAAAGTCAGGCGTGCAGCAACCAACGACTTTTTCAACAGGGGACCTTTTTTTGAAAGAAGCTTGGGGTTTTGACTGTAAATCCAGAGCCCCTGGATCAAATCAACAGGTTCTCTGGAGGTCTCCTGGTGGGCACAAGAGGCCATTAACCGCCAGCAGTCCAGCCCACCCCCAAGCTCCACATCCCCTTCATTGGAAGGCCCCACATACCAACAAAAGGGACCGATGGCATGTGGAAATGCTTGGGAAATTGCTCACGGCCATCTTGCAGGCTACCTGGAAGCACAGACCACTAAGGTAAGGTGACTTTGGAATTATGTCAAGACTAATCTCCCAAGGCCCAGTCTGTCACTGGCCCTACACCACTCACCCACATATGTGGCCATACCAACTCTAATTGGTTCTGTCCAAGTGGATGGCCTTGCCAGGCACACCATGCTGAGGTGCGGTGCACTGGCCTCTGTCACCTCGGACCCCAGGCAGAGGTGCCCCCAAAACCTCTATCCACTCATGGGTCAACAGGCTGAGGTTTGGCTAACCAGCCTCTGTTGCCTCAGGCCACTCTGGTTTGCGACTAGCCAGGGAAAGACCTCCCCAAAAAGAGCCTGGCACATCCACCCCCTTTCCCTGAAGCACCGCCATCTGCTGGCCCTAAACCTTGCTTCAAACAAATTAAATTTAAATAAAATGGGTTTAGCAAAAAGCGGCCTTTATTGAAAGTGGACTTGAAGTTGGAATAGAATTCTAAAGTGAGGCCCATTGGGGCTGAACTCGCTTTGAAATACTTTCAAAAAATGCTAAACAAATTGTGGGTAATGAGGGGTGCAAAAGCCTCCAGAATTGATGGCATCCAGGCAGCTTGGCGAAGAAATGGAGGGGAACCTCAGAACGAACAACCAATTAAATGAAACGATTTATTTAAATTTATTCCATTATTAACCTGAATAGGAAAATCCTACTAAGAATAATGGAATTGCAACTATTGACACACACACAAATCTCATAATTCCCAACCTTATGGGATTCATGTGCAATCGCAATTGTTACAACATCAACCTATTGGTTGATTGAGAGCAACTCACTGATCTGTCAGAAGGCCATAAAGAGGAGGTGCTCGAATTATTCAAATAGTATCAGGAAGTGTTCACTCAGGATGACCACAATTTGGGATGTGCACACGATGTGATCCACAAGGTCAACACTGGGGAAATTTGCTGATCAGGATGAGACTAATCTGATGATTGAAACTGGCTAAAGAATAATTGGAAGATGAAATCAGCAAACTAGCGAAGCATGGGCTTCTAATCCATTGTCAAGTCCCTGGGCGAGTCCAATTCTAATTGTGAAGAAAAAGGATGGCTCAATGTATGGCGGCTCCCCCTTTTGGGTTGGGCACCACTAGTACTAAAAAAGGAAAAGGATGGCTCCAACCAGGTGGTGATCAACTACTGAAAGCTGAATGAAATTATGAAGATGGATCTATATCCACTACCAAGAATCAATGATGTGCTAGACTGATTGGGAGAAGCAAAGTATTTCTCTACAATGGATCGGATCTTGGGATATTGGCAAATTGACTTGTCAAAAGAAGACCAAGGAAAATGCGTAATTATTACCATGCAGGGGCTGTACCAACTGACGAGGATGCCCCAGGTTCTATGTAATGCGCCTGCAACGTTTCAGAGGGCCGTGGACGCTATACTGAGCGACTTGAAGTTGTTGTGCATCCTGGTATACCTGGACGATATCAATGTGTTCAGTAGGACGTTTACCGATCACTTACACCACTTTGAAGAAGTATTCAAGTGACTGTCCACGGCTAACCTGAAGATTAAGCCAAGGAAGTGTCACTTTTTCAAAAAAGGTTTGGAATATCTGGGATTTGTGATCAACTCTAGTGGATTGCAGTCATAAGCCCAGAAGATAGAAGCCATAGAACGGATGTCTGTGCCAAAGAGTGTCTGAGACATCCAAGTATTCCTTGGGATGGTCAGATACTACAGAAGATTTATTCAGGACTTCACCCAAATAGCCGAGCCTTTGTTTCATTAACTAAAGGATCCAAAAAAAGGATTTGTATGGAATGAAGAGGCCCAGGACTCCTTTGATGAATTACGCCGTTACCTGATAAATTCTCCAATTCTGAAATATCCATATTTTGATTGAGAGTTTATTATACAAACTGATGCTTCATTGACGGTGATCAGCACTATACTAAGCCAAGTAGACGAACTTGGAGATGAACATCTGGTGGCATATGTGAGCTGGACACTCTCAACTGCTGAGAGGAACTACACTTTAACTGAGCGTAAATGCCTTGCAGTCATTTACACATGTAAGCAGTTTTGGGTGTACATCCATGGAATGCACTTTAAAGTGGTGATGGACCACATTTCATTGCGTTGGCTCCAAAATTTAAGAGAACCCAAAGGATGACTGGCCCAATGGAAACCTAAGCTACAGGCTTATGATTACAAGATTGTCCACCAAGCAGGGGCTTCTCACCAGAATGCAGATGGCTTATCACGGTTATCAATGGTCCAGATGGTATACCCGCAGGTGGATGAGCTATTCCAGATAATGGTCAATGGAGAAATTGGGAATGAGCCCTGAAAAATCCAAGGTGCACTTCAAAAAGCAATGGAAAACACTGAGACCATGGATGGACAAGTGTTTAAGATGATTAATGGGAAGCAGTTATTATTCCTTAAGCCATTAGAAAGAGCAGCTATCGTTCAAGCAGCTCATAAGGTCGTCAGGCATGGAGGCCTGATAAAAACAACCAATCATATTTGCCAGCACTACTACTGGGAGTCCATCAACTACAATGTCGCGGACTATCTAGCTTGTTGTGTGGAGTGCCAGCTGCACAAGCCACATAAGAATACAACTGTATACTGACTGGACCGCCCTGGATTTGCCTGGCATACAATGTCCATTGATGTGATGGGACTGCTGATGATGAGCACAGGGGGAGTCAAGTACATTATAGTTGCCATCGACCATCTGATGAGATGGGTCAAAATGAAGGCCCTGATGAAAGTAGATGCTACTAGTATTGCGAGATTCATCCTGGATCAAGGAGTATATCAACATGGATGTCCGCAGGTTCTGCTTAGCAATAATGGGACAAACTTCACATCTCATTTGATCCCACGATTAGATGAGATAATGGGGATAGAGGAGTCATGTCAGTACCCTAACAGACAGAGACAAACGGACCGGTAGAAATAGTGAATGGAACGCTGGCTTATGATGCTGAGGAAGCTGGTCGCAGAAAGAACTTCTATATGGGGAACATACCTGAGTTGGTGATGTTTGCCTACAATATCAGTCATCATACAGTGATGGGGAAAACGCCGTTTGAGTTGTTATATGGGAGGAAGGCCGCGTTGCCACCAATTTTATACTTAGTGTTGGAACCAACATCTGGGGATGAGTGCTGAACAGTACTTGAACTGACTAATGAATATTCTGATTTATATGCAATTGCAAGCATTTGATACTATGTTGAAGAGAAGGATATGAGCAAAATCAATGGACAATAAGAACCAACCAGCCTTAGAAGAATATCAAATAGGTGAAAGAGTTGCCTATTGCAACACGCATGGTTTTGGAAGAAGAAACAAACTAGATGCATTGTGGTTGGGTCCATTTGAAGTTATTGCTAAGATGACAACTGACACTTACTCCATCAAGAATCTCTTGAATGGAAGAGTTGTGAATTGAGTCCATGCTAAGTATCTGAAGTGATGGGTTGATGAAAAAATTAAAAGAGTTCCTGAAGGACCGATGAACCATTAAGTTGGTCATATTCTGATGAATAGGTCAAGTCCAAAAAAGGACCTCTGAACCAATCTAGATGGTTAAGTCCAAAAAAGGACCTCTGAACCATAGAAAATTGGCAGGTTTAAGTACCCAGGACCCAGTTTGTGGAAAAAAAATAAAAAAGATGGACCGCTGAACTGAAACAAGGTCAAGTACCATGGAAAAAATAAGAATAAAAATAAAAATTGATAAATGATATTAGAAAAAAAGATTAAAGACCATATAGAAAAAACTGATATAGTTTTATAATTTTTATTTTTATTAATTGTCCTCAAAACGGGGATGATTCCGCCTATGTCACCTCTTGGGGGAGGGAGGATGGATCATGGTAAGAATAAATAGCCTGTCAAAATCGATGTGAGATCAGATGCTAGTGAGGGATGACCTACATGAAACCATGTTCTTTAAGTTGACGCAGAGCCCTGCAAGAAAGCGACTAGGGGAAGGGAAATTGAAATGTCAGAAGAAGCCAATCGTGAAACCACAGAGTGGGGAGGAAAGCAATAGTATAAGAAGAGGCAATTGGCAAATAACCCTGAGTAATCCCAATATGGTACCAGAGCTGGAAGATTAGTCTTGAGCGCCTGATGACAAGCTTCATTAAGAACTTTGGACATATGGGCTGGCAGCGAACAAGGGATGCTTGATGGGGGTTGCCAAATCATGCTCCCTACTAACACCATCAGCGGAAGATACTGATGGGAAGTGCCAGCAAAGATATAGTCATGAAGGGAGTGAATGACATCCTGCAAGTGATGAATATGGGCTTCTCAGAAGCTGAAGCTGAAGGAATGGTGAAACCTGGGAGAGGCTGGAAGCTTTGTGGACCAACTTTGAAGAATTTGGCCAGCAAAGCAAAGAGCATATGTGGTGTTATACTGATCTAGGATGTTCTAAAGATCAGTGGGTTTTAGCGCTAGGGATAAAGCCTCGGTGACTTGGGCTTGGAGTTCAGCATAGGGGAGCTCAAAATTTATACTATTAATCTTGGTGAGCTTGGTAGCCAGGACAGCGGGTTTGTAGTATTATTCGAGTCAGAAGAGGAACTCAGGAAGCAGGTCTGACCCAGCAAGAAAAGAGAGATCAAAAGTGAAAGGCATAATCTCTGGAGCATCTACAATGATGGTCAGTGCATCTTTGAAAGGAGCAGAATCTAGGAGAACTTCAAAATCTAACTCTGGAATTGATGACAGAGTAAGAATCGGCTGAGAGTTGTTCAAAATGATTGCAAGCCTGGTTTTTGAGGGATTGGTTATCATTTCCAGTAATTGTATGGAATGATTAGCTGCTGGTGCCTGACTAGGCATATGAGTCCTGGAAGGACCATAGAAGAGGTCCTGCCATACATTCTAACTCATCTACTGGAAGAGCCAGTGGTCTTGATCAGAAAAACTATTTAGAAGCTGCTGGTATTGCGACTCAGAATTCAACATATTAGTTGGATGAGAGGGGGATATCCGACTTATATGGAAGTTGACATTATGCACTCTACAATCCATTGAGCTCTAGTTTTGGAGGAATTAATCTCAAAATTAATGGGATAAGATCTCCAAGGGAAGAATTAGGAATGACTTGAGCTAAGATGTTATGAGAGAAATAACAAGAGAGAATAAAGATAAGTTTTTTTCAATTGAGCTGTGAAATGAACATCAATGGCAAGAGTCTCCTGTCTAGGATGAGGAGAAAATTAGGAAAATCAAGGATGCCAGACCAAGAATCCTGAATATGACAGCAGGTCATATGCCCTGATGGGGGAAAGCTGGATCCTGGAATTAATATTGTCACAAGTAAATTGATCAGCCTGTCATGACAGTAGTTTTTGGGGACCATGCTCTGAGTAGGTGGTAGCAAGGGGGAAGAGGAAGAGAGCCGCATGCCAAAGGTCATCCTGAGCAGTGTTGAGTATTGATGAGTGTACTCCGCTTAGACCATGAAGTATTCAACCAAGTGTATGAAGCAGTGTTCTCATGCTTGGTCCTTTTCTTGCTGGAAATCTAGGCAAGAGGGGGATGTGTTGGGATTTTTGCCCATATTCCCATCCTGCTAGATTACCAGGAATTGCTAGGGGATAATTCCCTAAGGCGAAGTGAATTGGAAATCGGTTGTCCTTAGTTTTGGAGTAGCTACATTTGGGGGATTTTGTGATATACGCCTGGTTGTATTCATTGGGGATTGATCTGGATGAATACTTAAGATCTCGTCAGGTGGAGTTGCTGACGAAATAGGGACATCTGATAGTGATTAATTATCAGGTGTACCAATTGGGATTGGTTGGGTTTCATCATGACTGATTGGGAATGAGTAGCAAGTTGTGAGGCAAGTGATGCCACATGTAATTAGTGAAAATAATCAATTGGTGTGTGACCTGACTTAATGGGTAATAAGTCTCATTAGCTAAGCAGGTCGCTAGCCAAATATGGTTGGTTCACTTGTATTGAGAGGAAAACATTAGGGACACGTTTTCTGACTCTTTCCATTTTAGGTCTTGAGGATGTCCAACAATGGAATCCTAGCCAGGATGGGGAAGACCATTGCTGCTGAGATGAGGATGGGTGATCAATGGCAACAGCTGCCATTTCATCAAAGAGGTGTCAACTGAGGGTTAGATGACCAAATCCCCACTATAAATTCCCTGGAATTTACTCCTAATAAAAAAAGATAACGTAACAGTAGTTTATCAATATATAGTTTTCAAACAGTATATGGTATAAGTAAATATCATCAGCTTTCAATTGCTCTATTATTCTCAAGGAATTATTGCTGTGTGCAATAATTGGGAGACTCTTAGTGAAAAGAGTAAAGATCTGAGTGGGGATCTAGAGAAGAAGAAAAACAATTGGAAATTGCTGCCAACGGTGTGTTGGACTGAAGAGACTGTCACCAGGGAATCTCAGAGAAGATTGGGTTGGACAGAATGAGGGAATGAATCCCCAGGTCACAACATATCAAGTATTTTAATTGGGAATACTGGACGAGCGTTGGGACAATATATAAGAATTCACACTCAACTACGGATAATAGTTGTCATACTATCATCAACTAATAATCTAATATACTATACAGCGCAGATGAAGTGCACAAGAAACTGAAACTGTGCAGTAAAAAGATTACTAGGGTTTTTTGTCAATAATAACCAATCCAGTAAATTTACACTCCGCCACTGCAGCAAGTGTGCCCCTGATATTCCAGGGTACCACTCTCTCCACAATTCAGACCTGGCTCCCAGTGGATACCACTTTAATGGTTCAGTTTTCTGGTTTGCCCACCCACCTCCCCTGCAGTGCTCCACCAGGAGCTGATGGATGGTTTGGCAACCTATGGCTCCAACCCCATATTACAAATTGTGGTCCCAAATTGGCCACACGCCTTGCTGGGCCTCAGGCATATGCCACAATCAGCCCTGAATTTAGTAAAATCGCCTTGTCAACTCCCCCTCACGCCATAATTCCTTCTGCCCCTGACTATCTGTTCTGGGCCCACGGCAAGGGAAGGCGGACTATCTGTCCATCCTGATTCAAGTTGGACCACTCAAAATGCAAGTGCCCTTCCCTAGCTGCTTCTGACAGCTCTGATTTTTTTTCTGCTGGCTTCCAATCTGCTGCCCACCCCACGTTAGTTTTAGTATGGGGTAAGATCCTACCTTCCCCTCCACCAAAGCCTGTAGCTGTAGCTGCACCTGCAGCCGCAAATCAGCCTCGCTCTCACCCCAGTGCAAAACACAATTCCTCCAATAAAGCACCAGCTTAACCCCGGTTCAATCCCATGCTTCCTTTATGATTCTTAAACCTCAACCATATGCCAATTCCCCAATTCAATTCAACCAGAGCCCATGGGAGTTATTGGCTGAAATTGACGAATCAGATAATCTCATTGAAGAATCATCTCTGCAAATTGAGTGGTTCATTGATGCAGAATGGGATGCCAAATACCCCCCTTGGTTATATTCCCCACATCCAAATGCTGAACAATTTTATAGTGACCATCAGCTTACAGTTGAAGCAGCTGCCATGCCAGATTGTCATCCCCTCTGCAATGTTGTCACCAAATCAGCAGAAATGCTTACAGGAGGTATTCCTCCTCCTGTTATCCCATCAACCCTCACCCCACAAAGTAAGATCACAGTGAATTAATTACATAAAACAGTCAATGACGCTATCCAAAACGTGGTAACTGTAGCACGGAATCCTAAAGCTAAGATTACCCAAACCAATATTGACACATTTATTAAATTCACAGACGCCCACATTAAAGCCAAAAAAGCTTTAGCTGAATATATCAACGCCATTTTTAGCTGCAATTTCCATGAGATACTAATCATTAGTGATATTAACCACATTCTGCCAATGCCATAATTCCCTTGCTCTCCACCTTGACATGTGCCCTACTCTGGGATGAGGAAGCTGCTACTGAAGATGAGCCCCCAATCACCCTCCCCTTCCGCCATAGGTTGGATAAGCAGTTTTCTGCTACCCCACCTGGTTGGTTGTTTTTATATGGTGTGTATCATTCAATCTGCTCATTTTTAGCGTTTTTTTTGAATCAATTAGTTATGTCAGTTTTTAGTTTTTTTTTAGTTTTGGTAATGTCTGTCCCCTGGTTGGCTTTTCAAGTAATTAGAAAAATAGCAAAAATATTCTATGCAATAGAAAACAAATATAAGTAATTTTTATATCATAATAAAATAAAAAAGTTTCTTTTATATATTTAGTTGGTTGGCATTATTGGTTTAATTATAAACTAAATTTAAATATGGCCATCTACAATGCTTAATATAATTTGTTTATTTAGTTGACTTGATTAAATAAATTAAAAACTTAAATAATGAGCCCATCTAGAAAATACTATAGGCTTGTTGCACTATGACATCAATCCATATCTCAGATATTGAACTATTTCCTAGCCATAAGATATATACATGTCAAAAACGCCAAATTTAGTTATCAATATCCTAAATGTATTGATTGCAACATTATATGGATTTATAAGGTTAGGACTTAGATATCTGCTATGATAAAGGTTGCAATCTCATTATCAGTTGAGAATTAGTTTGTCAAATATAATTTAAATTGGGATAATCTAAACTGAATTATATTTTATTTCTGAACTTGTTAAAATTTAGTTCTAATTCACCGGCTAGAAGTTTCTGGGACGCCAAAATTCATTAGGATTATATACCTAAATTATACTTATTTCACATAGCTTTTGCGGGTTACTATTTATCAGTTGATAGTGTGTTCCCCTTTCCTCACCTGAAATTCTAGTTTTACTCTGAAACTAAGCCCATTTTTTATATGTCAGGACCCCACATGGGAGTCATGTTTTTAAACTAATTAATTTGAAATTATCAATTTTGAATGGTTGGCACTGAGATGAAAAAACCAAGTTTTGAAATGGCACAAGGGCATATGCACATTGCATTAAGTTGTTGTGACATGATAAACTGGAGCTTTCCAGAACCCATATGTGCCTGGAACCTTCTCCAAAAGGGACCTTAGGTCACCACAAGAGCATTACCCATTTATATAACAGGCACGGAGTACCAGAGGCAGGCGTGATGTGATCACTACCATTTCTTGGCCCACATTAGAGTCAGGGTTGGTTATGTATCATTATGGAGCAGCCCTGTGAAACCCACTGAGTGACAGAGGCTGGCAGCTTATGAATGCCCACTGTACATCAGCCTGTTGGGGTATATTTTGTGCTTTTATCGCTTTACATGTGAAATTTTCAGGATGACATAACTTAGTAGAATTTAGACATAACTTTTGGTATTGTTTGCGCCATATGGTTTGGGATTTTAATGCAACCTAACCTGCTGAACAACAGAGGCTACTATCTTTTGGCTTAGGTTTATATTATGTCAAATGGCAAGTAAAGCCTTAAGTACCTCATTTGTTACACTAACCACACAAAACATGATGATATTCATATATTAATAAAGAAATGGTATAGTATTATATAATAATATTTATAATTCTATAAAATACATCATTTATTATAAACAAAGTAAAACTAAGAAAATTAAATAACTACTAATCATACTGTTAATTAAGTCAGGGGGAGCATCCCCTCTGCTTAACTGGGTGGTGTTCCCATTCTCCACTAAAAAGGGTCTGAAGAGGGCAGCTGTCCTCTAGTCTCACAGGGTGACCTTGCCCACATGATAGAAGAGCGTTGTGTAACAGTCCTCACTATGAAGATTCCACAACTTGTCCCCACAATTGCCTCCTTTAATTTAGTACAGTGTATTGAGGGAATCTGCACTGAAGTAATTGGAAGCCACCAACACCATGGGCTGAAAAGTTCTTATGAAGTTGACGACACTGAGCCCTCAAAATCAAGGTCTGGAAGCTGTAAAACCTCGGTAAAAAAGGCTGATGGGCTTGCACATTCAGTGAATGAGAAATCAAGTGTTGAATCCTCAGCAAAACTCACCAATGGCATTGGGTCATTAAGAAATGTTATCATCAATTCAAAACCTACTTCAAAAGCTTTGGGGACAAAGCCTGATGCGCATGTACCCTTTAATAAGAATGTGTCCAGTGATGAATACTTGGACAATATTGTCAATGGCATTGGGTCGTTAGGCAATGTTATTGCCAATTTGGAACTTCCCTCAAAACATTGGGGACAAAGCTTGACGGGCATGTACCTCCATCGTCAAATGTTGCCAATAGCATAAAACTCTCCCCTCAAAAATCAGAATTGTCATTTGATGAATCTCACTTGGCTGAACGGATGCTAAAGCGACCAGGTGTGGGTGGGTTGGGTAACCCAAACCCGTTTCTGAGCATTTGGGACCGCCCCTATGTGGTGTGGCCTTAGGGAGATTCCCATTGACCATCAGGCAAGACGCTGTCATGCTTTCAAACAGAAATGCAGTGAAACTGCAAGTTGGGCATCTGAGGTCAAACTGACAGTAACTCAGCCCACCGCTGAGTCCTTTGAAGTCAGTTCATATTGAATTTTACTTTCCCCCACCCTTTATAGTTTTCCAGGTTATATTAAAAACTTGAGGGCCCTGATCCATGCTTTATTAAGTTATTCCCCAAAGCAATTGTCTAATTAAGCAGTTGTAACATACTGAGGAAATTGACAATCAAGTTTCTTAATTTACCATTCATTAATAATCTCCCCAAGTTTCTAATTTTTGATTTATGTCAAATTTTTTCCTTGTTAAGCTCCCTATTGATCGAACAAAGTGGCTCTTTGGGCCCTACATTGGCTATCAAAACCAGTCATAGTAACTATAGCTCCTACTGCAGTCAATTGGGCATATTGTATAAGAAACTTCTGGGAATTCAACCCTATTGTTGTGGACATCTGCCAGCAGGATATCAAAAAACTGTGGGCCCATTTGTCTCCACTACTAGTGAGGATCCGCCCCCTTGCTTTTGTTTTTGTTCCAAACTCTTCTTTGGAGGATACCAAAACAGCAAATACAATCGCTCAACTCCCTGCAGCAAGGCCCACTGGGTCTGGAGTTGCAACAGCATATTTTCTTGCCAGGGCCTTAAATGCTTATGATTCA
The DNA here is from genome assembly GCA_022478985.1 of Massospora cicadina. Classification (NCBI taxonomy): domain Eukaryota; kingdom Fungi; phylum Entomophthoromycota; class Entomophthoromycetes; order Entomophthorales; family Entomophthoraceae; genus Massospora; species Massospora cicadina. The sequence continues at coordinate 52,118 of JAKSZP010018800.1, read as the reverse complement.
ATAACACATTATATTTTCACATCACCCCGCTAAAGCCAACTTCATTTAAGCGGCGATGCATTTGGCATTCTGGCTTGCCTTTTGGGTGCTTTTGCATCCCAACTGACAGAAAAGTCTAAACTTCATATGCCATCTTCCTGACAGTTAGGATATAGAACTTTGAAATTATAGCTGATATTTAGTTATCTGAAAACCTTTTAAGATGAAATTAATAGTAGAAATCTTCATTTGTTAAGTCCTTTTTAAAATCTACTTAATTATGTTTTAATAATCTTCAGTAGTGTTGACTCTTATATTTTAGCTTTGTATAGATATAAAGGATATAATGTGAGGTAACTTGTGGACAGAAAATATCAAAATTAAAAAAAGAAAAACAGTAAATAGAAAACACATGAGCTAGTCTTTAATCAGCCTAAAACTGATTAGCTCTAATTGATTCAATACTTATTTAATTTATCTTCAATATGGTAAACGTTACTTTTATCTCTCATTGCAATAACTTTTGCAACTTATTAAATTCAAGTCTGATTCTAGTTTGATAATCTCACAGAGGAGATTAGTCTGCGCCCATGTCAGGGAGCAGTTGGGCAAGTAAGGTAAGAGGAGCAGGTGATAGGCCCGCGGCCTCAAACGTTCAAAAACGCCACGGAGAAACTGGCAGAATAGAAAAAAATTTATAAAACTGGTGGTCACTATTTCCCTGGAAATCCTCGCTTGGCATGCGCAATGCAACCAGTACATCAACACGCTCACTCCCAACCACTCTCTTTGGTGGAATATGGAGTCCATGTGTTTCTGGACATCCAACAAACAGCTCTATGGGAAAAATTTTGTGGGGATGTGCACACTTTTTTCCCGACTGCAGTGTATGTCACACCTCACTCCATGTCATGTGGTTGGCTGGACCTCAGTTTCAAAAACAAGGAGGCAGCAGACGAAGCTGCTGCAGTGCGTGTAGTGATCAACCTCCTTAAAGGCCAATGAGTCATCGAAACCAAATGCACCAGATGGACAAATTACAACCAAATTTTCCTCACATTTGACTTTTTGCCTACTACAGTAAAACGTGCCATTTTGGAGCAACACCTGAAAGATGGTCTCACTGTTTACAGTGAAATACAATCTTTTGAGATGCAACACTTTACGCTGATGCCACACCTGTGCACTGACAAAGCTATTGCAGTTCTAACCCCAACTGAGGAGATTGCAAAGGACCTAACCCAGATCCCACACTCCACATATATCAATATCAAAGGGCATACCACCCACCCTTTCTGGGTAACCGTGGACACCGCGCCCCCCATCTGCACCCACTGTGACGCGTTCAGCCATAAGGCACATGCATGCCCCACCAAGGAGGGCATCACATTTCAAGAGCACCCCTTGGCAGCCATGGCCAGTGGAGAGGCGCACTACAAACCAACCACAAGCACCAAAGAGGCTTTCCCATGGGGAGCACAAAGCTGCTACCTACTGGTAAAACCTATTTCCCCACAATAGCGGAAGAAGGCCAAGCAGGCCCACAGGGCTACGGCCAAGGAAGCAGCCAAAGTCACCACTGCTATCCCATACTCCCAATGCCAGGAGGACATCGAAACCTTCATGGTGGAAGCAACTTGGGAATCCATCAACCAATCAGATTGGGAAGCCCATGCTGATTGGGCCACCCAATCTGAGGATCCGATGGGTGACTTGATTTCACCCAACCTTTGCAACCAATCTCTGGTTGAAACTGACTTGGTTTCCAACCTACCTGAAAATTTTTTTTAACCCGCTCAATGGTGCACCAAACTCATCCGCACCACAAAAAATTCGTTTGATGTCAGGGAAACAAAAAGCAAAGGCAAAAGCCAACGTGAACCTTTCTGCTAAAATCAACAAAACTACTGATAGCATTGCTGCAAACACCCACGCTGCTGTGAAGGCCCATGGGGATCTAGAGGAGACTAGTGGGCCCAGGTGCCCCCCCTCGCACCTGAGGTGTGATGGGGGAAACTTTCACTTTAGGGACGTTGAATATCGCCATACTCAAGGCCTCACTGTCCCGGGCTAGGAAACTGAGTTTTTTACAAGAAAATTACCTGTGGATATCCTGGCCATCCAGGAGTCCCACTGTCTGCGAGGTTCTGAGGATGCTTAAAAAACCATGCTTCTCCCATCCCTATCCTTTTAGTCAGAGCACTGTGGGGTGCTAGTTTGAAAAAACAATTTTTCAAATTTTTATCATCAAAATCCTTCCTAAATAGCCGAGTCCTCATTGTAACTTTCTCATGGGCCAACGTGGCACATGCTATCATCAACATCTACACCCCAACCTGTGCACGAGAACATTAGGAATTTTTCTAACTGGTCAAATCCCTCCCATTAACCCCAGACCCTTTCGTAGTCAGCGATATGAACTGTTAGCTAAACACACCAACAGACCGTTGGCCTTCCTCCTCTCACGCCCCCAGGGTCATGTAGAACTTCGCGTTCCAAAGGCCACCCTTGGGTTAATGGATGCACTGCCGTGGTGAGCCCTGCTGCTCAAAAACATGATGTGCCCCCACATCCACAATGGCCAATTAAGGTCCATGACCCGCATAAACCTTATCCTTATGCTGGCGAAATTCCAACCCCACATTTCCCACTTCAAAACAACAAGAATTGAATCTTTAACCACCAGCTGGTCTTGATAACCTACCACCTACCTGTCACAGTGGCTAAGGCCCCACATTGGTGCAAACTCCACCCTCCCGAACTTGCATCGCCAGGATTTTCCACTTGAGTGGAATCAGCAACTTTGGCAATTGAGTTTGTTACACCGTTTTGCGTGGACCCCATCTCCACATGGGCAGCCTTCAAAGAGGATACCATCTGCCACTCTCACCACTTCTCCTCCTGATGCTCATGAGCCACATTGGCTGTCATCTTGTGCGCTCTGGCAGAGTTGGCACACCTAAAGTCCAACATCCCAGCCACAAGATACAGCCCTGAATGGGGCTAGAAGTGGGCGGAGGCAGCTGCCCACCTCAACGCGCTTGAAAGGCAACACAAACATCAGGTTTGTGTTCAGTACAGGGCCAAACGCATTACAGAGGAAGACAAGTGCACCACATATTTTTAAAAATTTCGCACCATGCCAGAGTGTGGCCTGCACACAGGTGCAAAGATTGGATGATTCCATCGCGGATACTCCAGCTGAAGTGGCAATTGAAACAAAAAAGTATTACATTGAGTTATACCGATCTGATCCAATTCAGATGGCCAAAGTGGCGGAATTTCTCAACTGAACCCACATCTGCACCATTTCCCGATACCTGGAAATAATGAATTTGATTACTCCAAACAAATTATGGACAGCCATCCATGGTGCACCAAACTGGAAATGCCCATGCCCAGATGGCATTCCATATGAATTCTATAAAAAGTACTTCAAATATATATCCCCACTATTGCTTGCCTCACTTACCCAGAGCCTTCTGGAAACGCGCCTCCTACCAGGAGGACAAGAGGCCTTCACCATCACACTCTTCAAGAAAGGGGACAAGCTAGACTTAGCCAACTGGTGCCCCATTTCTTTAACTAACACAGATACAAAAATTTTTAACAAAAATCATGGCTAACCGTTTAGGGATTGTAGCATCTGCCACCATCTCCCCAGAACAATTCAGTTTCATACCCATAAGGTCGATTTGGGACAACGTGCACTCTGTGGCTAACGCATTCCAGTCCACACCCTCTGGGGCACTTGTATTCTTGGACCAACAGAAGGCCTATGATAGAGTAAACTGGGAATACCTCAGGGCTTGCCTCCATCAATTCCGCTTACTTCCTTGCTTCATCAACTGGGTGATGCTGCTCACGGAATCTGCAAAAATGGCAGTACGTGGCCCTGGCTTCCTAACGGAAGTAGTCCGCCCTCAAAGGGCTTGTGACAAGGGGACCCCCTTAGCCCACTCTTATACAACTTCAGCTTTGACCCACTACTTCAAAATGCGAATGCCCAACTCACCGGGGTCCATGTGCCAGGCCAAGCCCCAGTCAAGATGATGGCGTTTGCAGATGACTGTGTGGTTGGGGTGTCTAATAATAAAGATGCACGCACACTTGAAGCTCTCATCCAGGAGTATTCCTGGGTAAGTAACGCTGCACTAAATGCTTCCAAAACTGAAATCATCCTCCTTGGTCGGTATCAAACCTGCTGGGCCCCAGCAACCAGTGCCCATCCCAGCCCATCTGTTCGCACATGTGCTCGCCCTCCCAGCTCACCCCACACCGCCCACTGGCGCTCCCCTTCATGCCACGCCCTACCATAGGGCCGGTCCGCCATCTGGGCGTGTGGGTGGAGGCAGGCGGGTACGCATCAGCAGTAATGGAGAGTCATATTCTAGACATTGTGACAAAGTGCATTGCCTCCCTCAGAGCCCACCCTACTTCCCTTACTGGCAGGGTTGTTTTAGCCAACTCTATGCTCCTCTCCAAAGTCTGGTTTGGAGCCCACGCCATCCCCTTCTCCCCAAGCTTTTTCAAATCCTTGTATGCCCTGCTGCAAGGATGGCTTTGGTCAGGCCGCCCACCACCAGTACGGCCAGAGGTCATGTTTGGCCCCCATCATCATGGTGGCATGGGCCTGCTTGACTTCAAAGCCCATGCTGCCAAGATCCTGGGCACCTGGATTGCGGCCATCACCGCCCCTACGCTCCCCTCCCAACACTGGTCCCGCACAGCCCGCTCCAACTTCTCCCACGCCTTGGGGCCTCAACAATCCATCGAACCCTCACTCCTTGATGAAATACCTGGCTTCACACCCAACGGCCACAGGTCCTCACGGGACTAAAACCCACTACAAACGAATCCTCCTCTCCATGCAGAGCGCTGAGTGTAGAATTCATAATAGCGGACACACAGCCCAGAGAGGCCGCTCCTCTCCTCAGTTCACACAAGAGGTACAGGAGTTACCCAGTCAAGATGGCGTGATCCCCACACGGCCCCATGTCCTATTCAGGGTGGACTACCTGGACATGATGGACATCCCTTACTCCATTGAGACCCAAAAAACTATCTGGATATACGCACACCATCCTCTGTTGCAGCCTCAAATCCGTTCCCATGTGTGGCGCTGTCTGAGGCAGGTGTACCATACGGCTGAGCGCTCTAACACTTTATGCTCATTTTGCATAGTGTTTGGCCAGTATGGAACGCTGTTCCACCGCCTGGAGAAGTGTCCTACCTCTAAAGTGATATGGCGCGAAGTTCAACGTATGCTGGGCCAGGATCAAACACATCCCTTCAGTCTGTCAAGAGATATGTTTGCTTCATCAATGGCCTCCCCACTTCCACCCTCCCTCCATGCTCTGGTGGTTGCAATCGCCATGTGGACTATCCACACGATTGTCTTGGATGCCATCGCAGGCTTCCCCCACCCTCCCAGAAGCTGTCCACAGATTCCAGTCTCATTTGGTGGACCACTTTCAGGCTTGGATGTTTGGATACCTCCCAACGCGTCGCTGACAGCTGGTCTCCTCCTGGTTCCCAGTTTGGTTCATCAAATCAGACCCTTTCCTCCACACATGTTCAATTGTGGCTGCGGCCCCTTCACACGTTCCCTCCCCCTCCCCATAAGTGGCGTTCCCACTGGCAACAAGAGATAGCATCGCTTCTCTGGGGTGCCTTCCCTGTTACTAAGTTTTTTCTCTTTCAGGTCAAATTCGGAAGTGTCCGTCCCATGGTTAGCCTTCCTCACAATAAATTTATAATTTAAAAATTTAAAATTTAAAATTTCAATCTGGTAAACGTTAAACAAGAAACTTACTTTTTACATTAAGAGTACATGAAAAAACTTTTCTCTCTGGTTGCAAACATTTGCAACATATTCAATTCAAGTCTAGGTAAGTTTGATAATCTCATTGAGGAGATTAGTGTGCACCCATTGTTGGGTAGCAGTTGGGAAAGCAAAGTAAAGAGCACAGGAGTGGGCACCACACCACTCAAGTTGTATAAATGCCACAGCAACACCAGTGGCCTAGATAAAATTAATAAAAAACCGGCGGTTAGCATTTCCACAGAAATTGGGCTGGCAAGTGAGATGTAACCAGTTCATCAATATGATGCACTCCCAGTCCCTGTTGTCAGTGGAGCACGGGGTGCAAGTTTTCCTGGATATACAACAAATGGCGCTTTGGGAAAAGTTTTGTGGAGATGTACACACCCATTTACTGAACGCAGTGTACGTCATACCACACTCCATGCCCTGATGTTGGTTGGATCTTGGGTTTGAAACCAAACATGCAGTGGATGAAGCTGCAAAGGTGCAAGTGGTGGTGGACCTCCCGGATGGTCAATGGGTAGTCAACATGAAGCACACTCGCTGGACTAAATCAAATCAAATTTTTCATAACGTTTATCTTCCTACATACAACGATTAAGTTCACCATGCTGGAGCACCATCTATTGGCTGGGCTCAATGAACATAGAGAAATCCAATCCTTCAATATGAAGTGCTTTACGCTCATGCTGGACCTGTGCACAGGCAAAGCAATTGCCGTACTCACCCCATCTGCAGGGGTTGTAGAAGATTTGACCCAAACCCCCCACCGCTTTTGTGGAAATTGATGCACAAGAATCTCACCCATACATGTCGCTGTGGATAGCGCGCCTCCTATCTGCACCTTCTGTCACACTTTTGGCCACAAGGCCCACGCCTGCCCTGCCAAGGAGGGCATTACCCAAAATGAAATCATCCCAGATGCAATGATTAGTGCAGACGCCCATTATGAACTGGCTATAGACACTGATGCCGCCTTCCAGTGGGGTGTTCAGGGGTGCTACATTCAAGATAAACCTGTGTCCCTGCAGGAGCGTAAGAAGGCCAAGCAGGCCTGCAGAGTGGCGGCCAAGGCGGCGGCCATGGCTGCATCCATGATCCCACCTGTCCAACTCCAGAAGGACATTGAGTCATTTGCTGCAAAAGCAGCTCACGAATCCATTTACCAATCAGATTGGGCCACCCAACCTGAAGCCCCAATGGGTGAGTCAGATTCATCCGACCAATGTTACCAAGCCTCAATTAAAACTGATTTGCCCACCAATCTACTTGCTGATTTTTTGGTAACATGCAATGGTGCACCGCAGGAACACACCAAGCTGAAGAATCATAACAAGGGGGCAAATAAGCCAAAGTAAAACCCAATGACAATCCCACCACAAAAGCAACCCATACTGTCACTTACTCCGTAGCACAGAATACCCATGCTGCCATACAGCGACGTGCTGAAAAACAGAAAGCTGAAGGGTATGGGAGCCCTTCCCCTTGCACCTAAGCTGCTATGGGGGAGCCTTTACTATAGGGATGTTGAACATCGTTATACTCAAGGCCTTGCCGTCCCAGACTAGGAAACTGAGTTTTTAAAGAACAATTTACCCGTGGACATCCTGGCCATTCAGGAAACCCACTGTCCATATGGTGCTGAGGACACATGGGCAACCATGCTCCTCTCTTCCCTTTTTTTGGTTGCCACACTGTGGGTTGCTTATACAAGTGACCCATAATTTTAAATTTATTTCGTCTTCTTCATACCTCAGCGGCTGTGTCCTTGTTGTATCCTTTTCATGGGATGAAAGTGCACGCTGTCATTAACATATACGCCCCAACCTGTGCATGAGCTCATCAGGAATTCTTCTCAGCTATTAATACCCTCCTGCTTCCCCCTAACCCATTTGTGGTAGGCGATATGAACTGCTGGACCAACCCAGCCACTGAGCGCTGGCCCTCATCACCTACCCCCCGCAGGGACACATAGAAGTTCGCGTTCTAAAGGCCACTTTGGGGCTATTTGATACCCTGCCTCTTCATGCACCGCTGCTCACAAACATGTCTCGTCCCCATGTGCACAACGGACAGCTGAGATCTATGTCCCACATTGACCTTATTCTTGCACTGTTGAAGTTTCAGTCTCAGGTTGCACACTTTATGACAAAACTTAATTTATCTGACCACAGGATGGTATCAAATTCCTTCTCTTTGTCACATCCAGTGGCACAGGCGCTGAAGTGGTGCAAACTCCACCCGCTGAGATCTCGTCGCCCAGATTTTTCTCATGGGTGGACACTGAAACTTCAACTCCATAGTTTACCACACCATTATGTGTGGACCCACTTTCTACCTGGTCAAAATTCAAAGTGAACACCATCCGCCAGGCTTGCCACATCTCATCACGTCGCTCTCAGGATGACTAAGTAGTCATTTTGTGCACACTTGCAGAAGTAGACCACCTGTAATCTAATGCTTCTGCTGCAGGCTACAGCCTGGCTTGGGGTCAAAAGTGGGTAGAAGTGTCCACTCGCCTTAACGCACTGGTAAAGCAACACAAACATTGAGTTTGTGTGCAGTATAAGGCAAAAAATAGTATGGTGGGCAACACGTTCTCTGCTTACTTTTTCCAAAATTTCTTTGCACCATGACAGAGTTTGGCCTGCACACAGGTGAGGCGGCCAGACCATTCCATCACAGATACTCTGGCCAAAGTGGCAATTGAAGTTTGAAATTATTACTCCGAATTGTATTGCTCTTATTCAGTTAAAACAGCTGAAGTTGCTGATTTTATCAAAAGTGCACATATCAGCACCATTTTCATTATCCAGAGTTGATAAATTAAATTTCTCAGAATGAACTCTGGTCCGCTGTTTGCAGTGCACTGTACAGGAAATACCCAGGTCCAGATGGGATTCCTTATGAGTTTTATAAGAAATATTTCAATTATTCTCATCCTTGCTGCTTGCCTCAATGAACCAGTGCTTATTGGAAACGCGCATCCTCCCTGGAGGCCAATGGACTACATGATAACGCTGTATAAGAAAGGGGATAAGCTGGACTTGACCAACTGGCGCCTCATATCACTTACTAACACAGATACTAAACTTTTTGCTAAAATCATGGCCAACTGCCTAGGGGAAGTTGCCTCTGCTCTCATTTCCCCTGAGAAATTTGGTTTCATTCCAAAGCGGGCTATTTGAGACAACATACATACTGTAGCCAACGTCTGCCAATCCACAGCTACTGGAGCACTTGTTTTCTTAGATCAGCAGAAGGCTTATGATAGAAACAACTGGGATTACCTCAAATCCTGCCTCCACAAGTTCCACCTTCCCCATCATTTCATTAATTGGGTGATGTTGCTCACGGAATCTGCCACAATGGCTGCTCGTGGACCAGGCTTCCTAACTGATGTAGTTCACCCTCATAGGGGCCTATGCCAAGGGAGCCCTTTAAGTCCACTATTGTATAACTTCAGCCTTGATCCACTTTTGCGCAATGTAATTGCCCGCCTTACTGGTGTCCATGCGCATGGCCAAGCGCCAGTCAAGATGTTGGCGTTTGCTGATGATTGTGTGGTTGGGGTGTCTAACAATAGTGACGCACGCGCACTTGAAGATACTATCCAAGTTTACTCCAGGGTAAGTAACGCTGCACTTAACGCCTCCAAAACTGAAATCATTCTCCTTGGCCGGTACCAAGCCTGCTGGTCCCCATCGCCCCATTTTCTACCTGCTTCAACAACCTGCTCATGGGTTTGCTATCCCCGCCCACCCCAAACATCCCTGCTCATGCTCCCCTTTGTGCCAAAACCCACCGCTGGTCTGGTACTCCATTTGGGGTGTGGCTGGAGGCGGGAGGGTACACCTCAATGGTGATGGAGCACCATATCCTGGACAATGTTACAAAATGCATAGCTTCCCTCAGAGCACGCCAAACCTCCCTTACAAACAGGGTAGTGCTAGCCAACTCTATGCTCCTGTCTAATGTTTGGTTTGAGGCCCATTATATCACCATTTCCCCATCTTTCTTCACATCATTATACGCCCTTCTGCAAGGGTGGCTTTGGTTAGGCCTACCGCCAGTGCGCCTGGATTTCATGTTTGGCCCTCGCAATAGTGGTGGTATGGGCCTGCTCAACTTTGAGGCCCTCGCCACCAAAATATTTGGCACCTGGATTGCTGCAGTCACCAACCCAACAATCTTAACCCAGCACTGGTCATGTGCGGCCCACTCTAACTTCTCCCACGCCCTGGGCCTCAGCAATCCTTCCCACCCCACTCTCTGTTAAAGTACTCTTGCCTCACATCCTTCTGCGGCGGGCCCACATGGGACGTCAACTCACTTCAAAAAGATCCTCCTCTTCATGCGGAGCGCTGAGTGGAGGATTTTCATTAATGGCACACCTCCCAGAGGGGGGCGTCCCTCTCCCCAGTTCACCCAGGAAGTACAAGGCAAAGCCATTCTGAACAGTGTGATACCCATGAGGTCCCCTTTAATGGCCAGGGTGGATTATCTGGACATGTTGGACAACTCCAAATCCCTTTATACCCAGAAAGCCATCTGGAAGTATGCCCATCACCCTCTTCTGCAGCCACACATTCGTTCCCATGTGTGGCGCTGCTTGAAATGGGTATACCGTACTGCCAAGCGCTCTAATGCATTGCACTCACCTTGTGTCATGTGAACAGTATGAAACTTTAGTTCACCGCCTGGAAGAGTGCCTTTATCAAAATTGATCTGGCGTGAGGTTCAGCATCTCTTTCGCCAGGATCAAACATGGCCCTTCAGCCTATCCAAGAACATCTTCGCCTTGTCCTTGAATTCCCCTATACAATATTACTTCCAATCCTTAGTGGTTGCAATCGCTATGTGGACTATCCACACGGTTGTCATTGATGCTATCTCAGGCTCTACTCCCACCCTCAAGGAAGCTGTAACCAGTTATAGTTGTACCTCTTGGACCACTTCTAAGCATGTAGTTTGGGTACCTACCATCCCATTGCCGTCAGTTGGTCTCATCCTGGTTTCCAATTTTGGTCCATCACTTCAGACCCTTTCCTGCATATGTGCTCAATAGTGGCACAAGCCCCTGCACACAAAAACCCCTGTCAGGGCTTCAGGGGAGATACTATGACATGGCCCCTATTAATCAGGGCCCTGAAGCCCCCAGAGAGTTAATAGTTCATTAAGGCCCAAAGTAAAGCTATAAAATGGAAAGGAGATTGTGAGAAATGGTAATTTTATTAATTTGATTTACGAGGTATTTATATGACCTTGGTGGATTGGGAAAGGAAATTCTCAGCATTGATTGCTGAATATGAAAGAATAAATAATACAAGGGGAATGGCCGCATCATTGGCATTAGTCACTGGTGCATTCAAAAGGGTAATTTTATTGGGTGCAAGCACCAAAAGGGATTTTGCTGCAACCCAATTGAGTTTTGACATCCTCAGCATTAGTCGCCAGTGTAAAATATATAAATTTTAATATTTTAGTTATTGGGGCCAATCCCTGATACTTTGTATTGAGATTACTCCAAGTTAATAGGGAGCCCAATCTGGCATTTGCCCATAGGAGGGTTGCAACCCCTAGATGGGGCTTCCCCCAATAAAGGGAGAATCCTGACAGAGCCCCCTCCAAGCCTCGACTAGGGGTCAAAGCTGGGGCAGGGGCACTAGATCTGGGCAGCAGGGAGGAATGGGCCAAGGTAGCTGGCGCAGAATCAATGGTGGGATCTGGTGAGCGTCATTGGGGAGTGGCCCCAGCATCAGCATAAGAGCTGGCATTGGCGCTGGGGCTGGCATCAGAAGGAGGTCCTGGCATCAGGGTTGACACCCAGCATTGGTGCAGAGGCTGGCATTAGCATGAGGGCCAGCATCAGGAGGAGGTCCTGGCATTGGCACTGGGGCCAGCATCAGCATAAGAGCCAGCATTGGGGATGACACCCTAGTAACCTGGGCTTGGTCGCCCAGGCTAGTTTTGGGGGGCTTTAGCTCCCCTTATCCTGGATTGCCCTCTTGGGTCAGAGGCCAGGGACCGCCCCTTCTCCTTCTAATCTTAGCTCTCACTGAGAGCTCGGGTGCCCCTGTAGTGAGCACCACTGTTAGGACTTTAGGGGAGGAACTCAAACCTGACCCATTATTGTCAGGACCCTAAAGCACACAGCGAGTTTATAGGCCATTAAGGCCCAAAGTAAAGCTAAAAATGGAAAAGAGATTGGTGAGAAATGGTATTTTATTTTTTTCTTTCCGCTCAGCATAACTTTTCAAGCAATTTATATGGTTATAAAGTAAAACTCAATCGACCCCATTGTAGTTTTGCTCCAATGTCACTAATTCCCCGCTTTCTGCCCCAGTGTGGAACAGTGGCGAAACCACCCTGCCATTTTCCATCTAACAGGAATACGTGCTCAGACTGGATCGCCCAATCATACCAAACCCCTGAGACAATTCATTCCTCCCAAGGATCTCGACACCCAACTCGCTCAAACCCAAGTGGTGCCTCACTGCCCCCTGGCGCTCCCCCATAGCAACATGCATTTTGGACTTAGGGTCGAATATGGGAAACAATTCCCCTACAATGACTAAGCAATTATCAAAATGGCTCAGGCGGTGATGCATCCCACCTGTTTTAATTACTTCCGCCCATATAAGGGGTATTTCAATCTTGGCTTCACCTGTGAAGCCAATGCCGCCATTGCAGCAACGGTGCCCCTGGTCTTCCAGGATACTCCTCTCCCAACAACTTGGACCCAGCTTCAAGAGAACACCACTTTGGTAGTTCAGTTTGCTGGTTTGCCCACCCATCTTCCCTCTGAGGTGCTCCACCAGGAGCTGATGGAAGATTTTGCAGCCTATGGCTCCAACCCCATCTTGCAATTTGTGGTCCCAAATGGGGCCACATGACTTGCTGGGCCTTGGGTGTATGCCATGATCAGCCCTGAAACAAACATAATTGCCCCATCAATTCCCTCTCATGCCACTATCCCCTCTGCCCATGACCATCTGTTCTGGGCCCATGTCAAGGGCGGACGGACTATTTGTCCATCCTGTTTCTGAGTTAACCACTCAAAATTCAAGTGCCCATCCCTTGATGCTTCTGATGATGCTGATTTTTCATCCTACAGCCATCAATCCGCCACCCACCCCATGCCAGTTCCAGCATGGGGTACAATCCTAACTCCCCTCCCCCAAAGCCTGTTGCTGCAGCTGCACCTGCAGTTACCAATCAGCCTCCACCTTGCTCCAGTGCCACACATGATACCTCCTATCAAGCGCAGGATTGGACCCCAGTTTGATCCCATGCAGCCTCCAACGAATCAACCAATCATCAACCATATGCCAAATCCCCAATTTAATTTAGCCAGAACCCATGAGAGTTTTTGGATGAAATCGACAAATCAGGTAATATCATTGAAGAACCATCACTGCAAGTTGACCAGTTCTGTAATGCAAAATGGGATGCAGAATTCCCCCCGTTTATATGCTCCACAGCCATATGCTGAATCATTCTACAGCAACCACCAGCTTGCAGTAGAAGCAGCCGCCACACCATATTGCCATCCCCTCCGCAAAGCTGCCACCAAATCAGTGGTGGTGCTCACAGGAGGAATTCCACCTCCTATAATCGCCATAAATCTTACTCCTAAATTTTAGATTAATGTGAAACAATTACAAAAAAATGTCAGTGACGCTATCCAGAATGTGATAACTGTAGCATGGAATCCAAAAGCTAAGATTACCCAAACCAATATTGCCACATTTGTTAAACTACCAGATTCCCGCATTCAATCCAAGAAAGCTTTAGCCAAATATATCACTGCCATTTTTAGGGTTGGCAATTTCTCAGAAGTACCAATCATCAAAGATATTGAACCACATGCTGCCAATGACCCAACGCCCTTGCTATCTGCCTTGACATGTACCCTACTCTGAGATGAGGAATCTGCTGTTGAAGATGAGCCCCCTGATCTCCCTCCCCTTCTGCCATGGAGGGAAAAGTAGTCTCTGCTGCCCACCTTGTTGGTTGTTTCGTTTGGTGTGTTTCACTCAATCTGTTCAAGTTAGGCGTTTTGTTTGAATCAATTAGTTATGTTAGTTTTTTAGGTTTAGTTTTTTTTGTAATGTCCATCCCCTTTTTGGCTTACTTTGTTGAATAAAAAGAAATGGTACTTTATTGAAGTGATCCTGAGGTATTTATGGAACCTCAATGGATCAGAAATGGGTGGAATTGGGAGCAGTAATTGATATATAAGTATAAATAAATAGATTAATATTACAATGGGAATGGGTGCATCCTTGGCATAAGTCGCCAGTGCACCCAAAAGGGTTAATTGATTTATGTTTCTGCATTAACCAGTAATTCCTCTCAACCTGATTGTTTGATCAACATCCTCAGCATTTAGTTGCTGGTATCAAATATATAAATTTAGAAAATAATTTAGTTATTGGGGCTGATCCCTGATATTTTAAATCAGGCTTACCCCAAGTTAATGGGGAGCCCAATCTGGCATCTGCCCGTAGGTGGGTTGCAACCCCTAGTTGGGGCTTCCCCCAATAAAGGGATAATCCTGACAGTGCCCCCTCCAAGCCTTGAATAGGGGTCAAAGCTGAGGCAGGGCATCAGATCTGGGCAGCAGGGAGGAACAGGCCAAGGTAGCTGGCACAGACTTAACGGTGGGATCTGGTAAGTGTCATCAGGGAGTGGCCCTGGCATCAGTGTAAGAGCTGGCATTAACACTGGGGCCAGCATCGGCATGGGGCTGGCATTGGGAGGAGGTCCTGGCATCGGGGTTGACACTCAGCATCAGCGCAGGGTCCAGCATTAGGAGGAAACCCAGCATTGGGGTTGACACCCAGCTTTGGCGCTGGGGCCAGCATTGACATGAGGGCTGGCATCAGGAGGAGGTCCTGGCATCAGTGCTAGGGGCCAGCATTGGTGTAGGGCCTGCATCAGGAGGAGGTCCCAGCATCAGCGCTGGGGCCAGCATTAGCATAAGAGCCAGCATCAGGGATGACATCCCAGTAACCTGGGCTTGGTTGCCCAGTCTAGTTTTGGGGGGCATTAGCCCCTTTATTCTGGCTTGCCCTCTTGGGTCAGAGGCTAGGGACATCCCCTCCTCCTTCCAATATTAGCTCTCGCTGAGAACTTGGAGCCCTGTAGTGAGCACCACTATCAGGACTTTGGAGGAGGACCTCCAACCTGGCCCCTATTAATCAGGGTCCTGAATCCCCCAGCGAGTTAATAGGTCATTAAGGCCCAAAGTAAAGCTAAAAACGGAAAGGAGATTGTGAGAAATGATAATTTTATTAAAATGATCCTTGAGGTAGTTATATGACCTCAATGGATTGGGAAAGGAAATTCTCAGCATTGATTGCCAAATATGAAAGAATAAATAATATAAGGGGAAGGGGGTGCATCCTAAGCATAAGTCGCTGGTGCACCCAAAAGGGTAATTTGATTGGGGTGCAAGCGCCAAAAGGGATTTTGCCATGACCTGATTGAGTTTTGACATTTTCAGAATTATTCGCCAGTGTCAAATATATAAATCTAAATATAAATTAGTTATTGTGGACAATCCCCATTACTTTGGATCAGACTTACCCTAAGTTAATGGGGAGCCCAATCCATCATCTGACTGTAGACAGGTCATGACCCCTAGTTGGGGCTTTCCCCAATAAAGGGAGAATATTGACACCCCCTTCCTTTTCTTGGCGTTCCTGCTGGCAACTGGAGATAGAGTTTGCTTCTCTGGGGTGCTTTTGCTGATATCAGTTTTTTAGTATACATATTAGAAGTGTCCATCCCCCTGGTCAGTCTTCCACAAATAATATATAAAATTTAAATTTAAAATTTAAATTTAAAACTTAAAACAATAAGAGTACATGTCTAGAACCTTATGTTTAACATAAATATAATTATAAAAGATTATCCTTTATAATATTAGTAATAAGTTTTAGGTGGATAATTGAAAAAGACATACAATATAGTAGTTGCATGATTAAAAAATATGATATTATGATTTAGCCAGTAATGCTGCCTCCCTGAGTTTGATTCTGGTACTGAACTTTGGGTAGGGGACAATTATGACTGTGTTGGCATTACGCACCAATGTCCCAAACTGAGATAGCAAATTGAAAAGGCAGTCCATGGAGTTCCTGGCCTATCATATGCCATGCATGGAGGTTTTCCGGATTTTATCCTCCTTTCCCATTCATTTGATTTCCCTTAATAAGTGCAGAATCATCCTCAGGTCGGCCCACCTCAAATAAAATATAAAAAATGAATTAGCAAGTAAAAAATTCAAAAATGAAATTTGGATATGGTAACATTAAAGTATACAAAATATGATATTGTTTGACCTTGGGATGAATATATCTAGCCAATAATGTGAAAAGGTTAATCCTAATGCTAGTTAGAAACCCAACGGGTAAACTCTTCTGATTAATATTTTTTTTTTAAATTTGAATTGGGAGGTCTTCAAATTGGGTCATTAGATATGGCCTCATAGCGTTTTGGCGCCTTCAAACACTTTCTATCATTAAGAGTCATAAGACTTTTGAACCCCAGATATGTTCACAGGACACAAATTTGTATCATGAACCATAATGGTTATCAGACGCTCCAACTGATTAGTACATACAATGCCTCTAAAATTTAAGATATAACTTTATAATAAATCATAAACTTACAAGTGTGATTAATATTGGTTCAATAAGAAGGTATAGATACTATAATACTGAAAACTGAAGTAAGACATAGAAATTAGTAACTTTGAGGATAGTGATATAGTGATTTGTAGGTATTATGTCAAAGGAGATGCTAATAAAATAAACAGCTTTTGGTTTAAGTTAGAAATTTTTATAAAGTATTTTTTTATTATTTACTTGCTTTTTTTAGTTATCAGGAATGCCTCTATAGCCCTCTCATTCTTCAAGACATTGTGAAATAAAAATACAAGCTATTTGAGTATTTATTATGTATAGAGCTTTGGTATCATAAATTAAACTACAATTCAAATAATTTGCACAAATTAAAATACCAGAAGGGTTGAAATTTTATAAAAGTTGTATAACAGAGTAAACATATTAGATTATGCCAGGAGCTTCTACAAAATTAACAAAACAGTAATATTTTTTTAGTACTAGATGGTAACAAAACAGTAATACAGAAATGAATTTTGAGAGGCTTAACATATGGATGGAGTCAACTTTTCTTTCTCGTTGCAAACACTTTTGCAACCCATTCAATTCAAGACTTAATCTAGTTTGATAATCTCATAGAGGGGATTAGTCTGCACCCATGTCTGGGAGCAGTTGGGCAAGCAAAGCAAGAGGAGCAGGCGGAAGGCCCGCGGCCTCTAACGTTCGAAAACGCCCCGGAGAATCTGGCAGAATGGAAAAAAATTTAAAAAAACCGGTGGTCACAATTTCCCCAGAGATACTCGCGTGGCAAGCACGATGCAACCAGTACATCAATATGCCATATTCCCAGCCACTTTCGTCGGTGGAATTTGGAGTCCATGTGTATCTGGACATCCAAAACATGGCCCTATGGGAAAAATTTTGTGAAGATGTACACAAAATTTTCCCGACCGCGGTGTACGTTGCACCTCACTCCATGTTGCGCAGTTGGCTGGACCTAGGTTTTGAAAGCAAAATAGCAGCAGATGAGGCTGCAGCAGTGCGCGTAGTGGCCGACCTCCCCAAAGGGCAACAGGTCGTCAAAACTAAACATACCAGATGGACAAAATCAAACCAAATTTTCCTCACATTTGACTTTTTGCCTACTATGGTAAAACGTGACATTTTGGAGCAACACCTGAAAGATGGGCTCGCCATATATGGCGAAATACAATCTTTCGAAATGCAACGTTTCATGCTGATGCCACACCTGTGCACTGGCAAAGCCATCGCAGTTCTGACCCCATCTGAGGAGATCGCAAAGGACCTAACCCAGATCCCGCACTCCACCTTTATTGATATTGCAGGGCACAACACCCACCCATTCCGGGTAACCGTGGACAGCGCGCCCCCATTTGCACCCACTGTGATGCGTTCAGCCATAAGGCACATGCGTGCCCCATTAAAGAGGGCATTACATTCCAAGAGCACCCCTCGGTGGCCATGGCCAGTGGAGAGGCGCACTATGAACCAACTGCAAGCACCAAAGAGGCTTTCCTGTGGGGAGCACAAGGCTGCTACCTATTGGTAAAGCCCATCTCCCCGCAGGAGTGGAAGAAGGCCAAGCAGGCCTGTAGGACTGCAGCCAAGGAAGCGGCCAAAGTCACCACCACCATCCCACACTCACAACGCCAGGAGGACTTGGAGACCTTCATGGTGGAAGCAACTCAAGAATCCATCACCCAATCAGATTGGGAGGCCCAAGCCGAATGGGCCACTCAATCTGAGGATCTGATGGGAGATTTGATCTCACCCAATTGCTGCACCCAAGCCCCGGTTGAAACTGATTTGGAACCTATCCCAACCGAAAAAAAAATTTTGCCCCACTCGACGGTGCACCGAACTTATCCGCACCGCAAAAAATTCGTCTGACGTCGGGAAAACAAAAAGCGAAGGCCAAAGCCAATGTGACTCTTTCCGCAAAAATTAACAAAAACCCCAATAGCATTGCTGCTAATACCCACACTGCTGTGAAAGCCCGTGGAGACCTGGAAGAGGCTGGTGGGCCAGGGGGCCCACCCCCTCGCACCTAAGGTGCGATGGAGGAAACCTTCACTCTAGGGACGCTGAATATCACCAGACTCAAGGCCTCCCCATCCTGGGCTAGGAAACTGAGTTTTTTACAAAATAATTTACCCGTGGATATCCTGGCCATCCAGGAAACCCACTGTCCACGAGGTTCCAAGGATGCTTGGAAAACAATGCTCCTACCATCCCTATCCTTTTGGTCAAAGCACTGTGGGGTGCTAATTCAGAAAAACAAATTTTTTTCAAATTTATATCTTCAGAAACATTCCTGAATGACTGAGTGCTCATTGTCACCTTCTCTTGGGCCAATGTTGCACACACAATTGTCAATATTACGCCCCAAATGGTACACAAGAGCGTTGGGAATTTTTCTTGTCAGTCAAATCCCTCCCACTACCCCCTAATTCTTTCCTAATAGGCGACATGAATTGTTGGCTAACCTCACCAATGGACCGGTGGCCGCCCTCACCCCACGCCCCACAGGGTCACATAGAACTATGCATTCTAAAAGCCACCCTTGGGTTAATGGATGCGCGGCCGCGACATGCCCCACTACTCGAAAACATGACGCGTCCCCACATCCACAATGGCCAATTAAGGTCCATGACCTGCATTGACCTTATTCTAGTGCCAGCGAAATTCCAACCCCACATCTCCCACTTCAAAACAACGAAAATAGAATTCTCTGACCACCGACTGGTCTCGATAACATACCACTTACCCGTCACAGTTGCAAATGCCCCACATTGGTGCAAAATCTGCCCCCCAGAGCTTGCGTCGCCAGGATTTTCCACATGGGTGGAAGAGGCAACTTTGGCAAAATCATTTGTTGCACCATTTTGCGTGGACCCCATTTCCACATGGGCAACTTTCAAAAAAGACACCATCTGCCACTATCGCCATCTCTCATCCAGATGCTCACAAGCCACATCGGCGGTTATATCGCGCGCACTGGCGGAATTGGCCCACTTGGAGTCCAATATTTCAGCCTCAGGATATAGCCCTGCATGGGGCCAGAAGTGGGCGGAGGCAGCAGCACACCTCAACGCACTTGAAAGGCAACACAAACATCAGGTTTGTGTCCAATACAGGGCCACACACATCACTAAAGGCGACAAGTGCACCGCATACTTCTTCAAAAAATTTTTTTGCACCACGCCAGAGCGTGGCCTGCACATAGGTGCGAAGATCGAATAATTCTATCATGGACACACTGGCTGAAGTGGCAATCGAAATGCAAAAATATTACTCTGAGTTATACCAAGCTGAACCAATTCAGCCGGCCGAAATGGCAGAATTTCTTGACAGAGCTCATATCCGCACCATTTTCTGATACCCAGAAATAATGAATTTAATTACTCCGAATGAATTATGGACTACCATCCACGGTGCGCCAAACCGAAAATGCCCAGGCCCAGATGGCATTCCATATGAGTTCTACAAAAAATATTTTAAATATATATCCCCATTGCTGCTAGCCTCACTCAACCAAAGCCTGTTGGAAACGCGCCTCCTACCAGGAGGACATGAGGCTTTTACAGTCACACTCTTTAAGAAAGGGGATAGGCTAGACTTAGCCAACTGGCGCCCCATTTCTCTAACAAACACAGACACAAAAATTTTAACAAAAATCATGGCTAACCGTTTAGGGAATGTAGCATCTGCCACCATCTCTCCAGAACAAATCAGTTTCATCCCCAGAAGGTCGATTTGGGATAACATGCACTCTGTGGCTAATGTGTATCAATCCACAGCCTCTGGGGCACTTGTATTCTTGGACCAACAAAAGGCCTATGATAGAGTAAACTGGGAATACCTTAGGGCCTGCCTCCAACAATTCCGCCTACCTCCCCGCTTCATTAACTGGGTGATGCTGCTCACGGAATCTGCAACAATGGCTGTGCGTGGCCCAGGTTTCCTAACGGATGTAGTCCATCCTCAAAGGGGCCTGCGACAAGGGGACCCCCCGAGCCCACTCTTATACAACTTCAGCCTTGACCCACTACTGCGAAATGTGACTGCCCAACTCACTGGGGTCCATGTGCCAGGCCAAACCCCAGTCAAGATGATGGAATTTGCAGATGATTGCATGGTGGGGGTGTCTAATAATAAAGATGCACGCGCGCTTGAAGCCCTCATCTAGGAATATTCCCGGGTAAGCAACACGGCACTGAACGCCTCCAAAACCGAAATCATTCTCCTTGGTCAGTTTCAGAACTGCTGGGCCCCAGCAAGTAGTTCCCAACCCAGCCCAGCTGCTCGCCCAAGTCCACGCCTTACTAACTCAAAACACACCGCTCCACTGGTGCTCCCCTTTGTACTGCGACCTACCATAGGACTGGTACGCCATCTGGGCGTGTGGTTGGAGGCAGGAGGATACGCGTCAGCAGTAATGGAGGGCCATATACTGGACAACGTGATGAAGCGAATCGCCTCTCTCAGAGCCCACCCTACTACCCTCACTGGCAGGGTTGTTCTCGCCAACTCTATGCTCCTATCCAAAGTCTGGTTTGGAGCCCACGCCATCCCCTTCTCCCCAAGCTTCTTCAAATCCCTGTATGCGTTACTACAAGGTTGGCTTTGGTCAGGCCGCCCTCCACCAGTATGGCTAGAGGCCATGTTTGGCCCTCATCATCATGGTGGCATGGGCCTACTTGACTTCAAAGCCCATGCCGCCAAGATCCTAGGCACCTGGATTACGGCTGTCACTGCTCCTACACTCCCATCCCAACACTGGTCCCGCGCAGCCCGCTCCAACTTCTCCTGAGCCTTGGGCCTCAACAACCCATCAAACCCCCACTCCCTGATGAAATACCTTGCATCACACACATCAGCCACAGGTCCTCACGGGACAAAAACCCACTACAAACGAATCCTACTCTCCATGCGAAGCGCAGAGTGGAGAATTCGTATTAGTGGACATACAACCCAAAGAGGCCGCCCCTCTCCTCAGTTCACACAAGAGGTACAGGGGCTACCCATCCATGATGGCGTGATCCCCATTCGACCCCATGTCCTATCCAGGGTGGACTACCTGGACATGATGGACATCCCTTATTCCACTGAGACCCAAAAGACTATCTGGAAATACGCACGCCATCCTCTGTTGCAGCCTCAAGTCCGTTCCCATGTGTGGCGCTGCCTGAGGCGGGTGTATCATACAGCTGAGCGCTCTAACGCTTTACACTCATCCTGTGTCGTGTGTGGCCAGTATGGAACGCTGTTTCACCGCCTGGAGAAGTGCCCCACCTCTAAAGTAATATGGCGTGAAGTCCAACGTCTGCTAGGCCAGGATCAAACACATCCCTTCAGTCTGTCAAGAGATATGTTTGCTTCATCAATGGCCTCCCCCCTCCCACCCTCCCTTCATGCTCTGGTGGTTGCAATCGCCATGTGGACTATCCACACGATTGTCTTGGATGCCATCGCCGGATCCATCCCCACCCTCCCTGAAGCTGTCCACAGATTCCGGTCTCATTTGGTGGATCACTTTCAAGCGTGGATGTTTGGATATCTCCCACCACGTCGCCGGCAGCTGGTCTCCTCCTGGTTCCCAGTCTGGTTCATCAAATCAGACCCCTTCCTCCACACGTGCTCAATAGTGGCTACGCCCCCTACACACGTCCCCTCCCCCTCCCCATAAGTGGCGTTCCCGCTGGCAACAAGAGATAGCATCGCTTCTCTGGGGTGCCTCACCTGGTACTGAGTTTTGTCTCATCTGAGTCATATTCGGAAGTGTCCATCCCATGGTCGGCCTTCCCGCAATAAATTAAAATTAAAACATATGGATGGAGTCATTTTCTCAGTGAAAGAATTTTTATCTTCTTTGACTTATTTAGGGTACAACCTGAGGAAATTGTCACACTGATTAACAGTGAAATGGAAAATTGAATTTAGTGGGAAATGAGGATAAATAATGGTAATTTCTCCATGCCAGCGTTTTGATAGGCCAAGATCTTCTTGTAACATCTTGCTATTTGCTATCTTGGTTTGGGCATTGGTGCGCACCATCAAATGGTGATATTTAATCCTTATCCAAAATCATCTACCAGGATAAAAATTAGAAGGTAATGGTCATTGAGTCCATACTTTACCACTGGGGCACCCTCCTTAAATACTTTTATCTTATTATGTATTAAGTAAAGTCACCAGAAGATCTAATTAATTTTTTGCAATTACTGATGCAAGTAGATTCAATGAAATCTATTGCCTAAAATTAATCTACAAATAACAAATATCTCTTTCACTTCAATAACTAAATTGAAGCCAAATTCAGATTTTTTAAAATAATACAAAAAATGACTGCTCATTCAAGTTAAAGCTTACCAATGTCGATGCTATAAATGTCTTCTGCCACAGCTTGGGGTGGTGATGCACCACCATCTGGCATCTTTCAGTCACTGCCAAAGCATGCCCAGGCTGGCTCTGCTAGCTCCCCTAACACTACCAGGTGTTATGTTCCCCCTTGGGACTTGACTCATCATCTTGCAAGTTCCAGGCGGTGCTCCAGAGCCCTTTGGTGCTCCCATGGAGCAATTTGCATTTCAGTCTCTGGGTCAAATATGGGAACCTTTTCCCATATGCAAGCATGGCCATCATTGAGATGGCCAAAGCGGTGTTTAAACATGCCAGCTTCATTGATTTCCACCCCTTTAAGGGGTATTTCAACCTCAGTTTCCGTTCTGAGGCTGATGCAAATGCAGCATCTAAGATGCAATTAATTTATAAAAAAATCCCTCTCCCAACTGTTTGAACCTGGCTCCCAGATGAGGCTACTTTGGTGGTCCAGTTCTTCAGGTTGCCTTCCCACCTTTCCCCTGAACGCCTCCACCATAAGCTCATGGAGGGTTTTGCCATTTATGGCGCAGACCCTCTGTTGCAATTCATGGTTCCAAATGTAGTGGATCATCTGGCAGGGCCACATGCCTTTGCAACGATAAGCCCATTTCATTGTGACACCCACCTCATGATTCACCCTTGCATGGTGATCATATCTGCCCCTGATCACCCATTCTGGGTGCACATCAAGAGCGTCCGCACCATTTGCCCCTTGTAATTTGATCTTGATCACTCAAAGTGCAAGTGCCCCATGGTGTCAGGGTAAATCCTGACATTAGTGGAATTCCTCAGATTATAGATATTGTCAGTCAGATCAATATGATATGTGATGAAGTTAGATCAAATAATTGCATATCAAATTAATGATTGTAGTGAAAATATTCGATTAATTGTTTAAATTTCTTTATTTTGCGATAGCATTCAGTCAATTAATCGCACCAAAACGAATTTATGATGAGACTGAGACGATTCCCACTGCCTTTCAAAATCACATGCAAGTTGCAATCCCATAAGCTCCAGAGAAGAATAGTTCACTGTTTAAAATCAATTAAGCTTAGGTAAGTCCAGGAAGTTGGATGGTATATAAAACCAAGGCATTCATTTGGTTAATCTTTGCGGTCAATATAATTATTCTTATAATGCAAACACTATCAAGTTTATTTACTAAAGTGTTAACATTACTAATCTACCACCCCAGCCTACAAGAAACGCCCTTCCAACTTTCTTCTTTTAAAGCCATGTCTTTAAGCAACTCCCATACCAGCTTACCCACCATTCCTTATTACTGGACACCTCTTGTGTCCTTGTCATACTGGGCTAAACCCCTTGGTTATGCTAACTCATGGTTAGCTACCTCCAACCAGGTCAGTAATACACCAGTCCCTGACAATTTGACCGCCACTATTTACAATGAATATCCCACCGCGTTTTTATTATTGGGGGCTTTGATATATGCCTTGTTGATGGGAAGTTACCAATTGCTGGTGCGGATGTTTTCCCCAGTAAAAAAAGATAAAAGAACATATAAAGGAGCAGTAGGACCCAGTCAAGTGCAGACAGTTAGTGTGGCCAACCATACACCTATGACTTACCCTACAGTTCCCTTGCAAAAGAAATTATCTTTAGCTGAAGTGAAAGAAGTTCTTACGTTGTTGGGGGCATATTTTAAAGCTTATCCTGAGACATATTCAGATGATGTACGGAAAATTATGTAAGTGGGTTCACAACTCACTGGTGATGCGCTGACTTGTTTTATAAGTAACCTAGAAGAGAATGATAATGTGTGCACTAAATATGAGGAATTCAAAAGTCAATTGTTAGCAGCAGCAACCCACACTAATACTAGATTAGAGTCAAGGATAGCCTTGATGAATTTTCAGCAAGAAGGGAAAACTGTTGAGGTATACATAAAGATGTTCCTGGATATCTTTCTGAAGACAGAGTTAGATGAAGAAATGGGAGCACTTTACTTCAGACAAGGGTTAGGAAGCCGCTTAGCAGAATTAATCAAACATCATCCCACCACGCTGCCATTAAAAAAAGTTATTGATATCACACAGAATCTAATGGTGAGTGTTGGCGGACCAGAAGAATGTTTTCAAGGGAATTACAAGAAAAGAAACCCCCAGATCATCGTTTCCTCATTAAAGAATGATACTCAGTCTTATCCATTATTAAATGTGTGAACTTACATGTTGGAAAGAATTGTTTAAAAACTATGGCCTTGCTGGACAGTAGGGCCTCACGGAACTTCATCTCAGAGCATGCAGTGAAAATGCTGGGCTTGCATGCAAAGAAACCTTTAATGAAAGTAACCTTGGGAAATGATGAACAGTCTTTTGGCTTACCGCTGCTCACGTCACATTGACTTGAAGTTTGGGGTAAGTAAAATTAAATTTGAGTTTTGGGTCCTGCGTAGTTCACCCCATCCTGTAATTCTTTGGTATCCTTGGTGGACACAGGTTGAACTCCAGCACAATTATGGACGGAACTCTATCACAATTAAGTTAAAGGATAAACTCCTTGAGTGTGTGTTAGAGAAGAGCATAAAATTTGGACATGTCCACAACTGTAAATCAAGTTGGTCCATTGGAGCCTTGCAAAGGAAAGATCACTGAGTATCTCTCAAAAATGGGCTTCACTTTTTGGAGAGGAGGAGGCTAAGCAACTACCAGCTCATGGATCCTTTGATCACGCGATTGATTTACTGGAAGGGAAGCAGCCCACCCATGGACCTATTTATAGTTGCAATAAGAGGGAACAAATTGCCCTGAGAGAATATCTGGATACAATGCTTGAGAAGGGGTTCATACGGGTTTCCCGCTCTCCCTGTTCATCACCCTTGTTGTTTGATAATAAGAAGGTTGGTGGACTACGGCCATGTATAAGCTACCAGAAGCTCAATGATATAACCATAAAGAACCGGTATTCCTTACCTGATGCTGATCACTTGAGTGACCAATTGTCTGTAGCTAGAATCTTTTCCAAAGTTGACTTGAGGGATGCATTCAACCAGATACGGATAAAAGAAGGTGATGAGTGGAAAACAGCGTTTAAGACACAATTTGGGCTATTTGAGTATCTGGTGATGCCATTTGGGTTGTGCAACGCACCTAGTACATTTCAACAAATGATTAATATGGTGCTGGGTGGCTATCTGGACCACTTCTGCATAGCCTACCTTGATGACATTTTGATCTACAGTAAGACGCAGAAGGAACACTTACTGCACTTAGATTTTGTCTTTGAACAACTTGGAAGGTACAACTTGCATGTGAAGCTATCAAAATGTGAGTTTGCACAGGAGGAAGTTTAAATCTTGGTTATGTTGTGGGCAGGAATGGGTTCACCATGGCACCTAGCAAAGTGAATGCCATCACATCTTGGCCTACACCTAATAGCTGGAAGGATGTTCGTAGTTTCTTAGGCTTGGCAAATTTTTGTAGGGATTTTATCAAAGACTTTTCTTCTATTGCGTTACCCTTAACACGGCTTACATCAGAAAGTGTTCCATATAAATGGTCTCAGGCAGCGGAAAAATCTTTTTCTGACTTGAAGGCTGCCTTTTTTTCTGAATCTGTGTTGGCAATGCCCAATGATGAAAAGCTCTTTGTGGTTGAGACTGATGCTTCAGGATACTCTCTTGGGGGGTTTTGTTGCAGGAGGGGGACGATAGTAGGCTGCATCCTGTAGCCTACTATTCCAAAAAATGCATCCCAGCGGAATGCAACTATCCTATCTATGACAAGGAAATGTTGGCTGTTGTTCAATGTCTCAAACACTGGCGCCGGTACCTGTGTGGGGCAAAGTACCCAGTGAAAGTTGACAGACCATAAAAACTTGACTTACTTTTTCACCCCACGGCAATTAAACCAGCGTCAGTCACGATGGGCACTTACTCTGGCGGATTCTGACTTAGACATTGGTTACAAACCTGGGAAAATTAATTTCTTTCCAGATTCCTTAAGCCGGCGTCCTGACATGATCCCTGAAGAGGGGGAAATTACCAAGTTTAATACACAGGTGCTTCTGAAGACCAAGGATCCCACTGCATTATTATCTCATCTTGTGATAGTGGGCCGTGGAGATGAGATTTTGGATGTTCAAAATGATGATGTTTTCTTTCAGAATGTGAAGAACGATCTCATTTAAAACTTAGACAGTGTGTGTGGTACAAAAGGGTTACTAGCTAAAGGGTCAGTTAGTATTCTGGAAAGGTTGTTTTTATGTGCCAGAAGGACCTTTAATATTGGATGTCATGCGCGAGAACCACGATGTAGGCATGGCAGGACACCCTGAGAAGAATAAAATGATCCAACTGATTCAAAGAACTTACCGAGGCCTGGTTTTAAAGGGGATGTTTTAAAATATATGGCAGGATGTGAGGTCTTTGGGCGCACCAAGGTTCTTAGAGGACTTCCTGAAGGACAATTACAGCCATTGTCAATCGCACAAAAGCCATGGGAGTTAATATCCATGAATTTATAGTAGAGCTATCCGTTCCCAAGGATTCAATGCAGCGTTGGTGGTGGTAGATAGATTTACTAAAATGGCTTATTTTATCCCAACTACTACCAATGTCACGGCTAAAGAGATAGCTCATCTGTTTTGAAAAACTGTATTCCTGCATCATGGTACTCCCAAGGAGGTGATCTCAGACAGAGGGCCTCAATTCACATCAAATTTTTGGAAACAGCTCCTTGTAGACCTTGGAATAAAGAGATGTTTATCCACTGCATACCATCCGCAGACTGATGGACAGACTGAGAGAGTTAATCAGGTGCTGGAGCAGTACCTTAGATGTTATGTTAATGCAGAGTAGGACAACTGGGTTGAGTTGTTGCCTATGGCCCAGTTTTGTTATAACGCTCTAGATCACTCTTCAACTGGAATGTCACCGTTCAAAGCTAACTATGGGTATGATTCAAACTGGGAACCATTACCATCTGTTAAAGCGGATAACCCCCTAGGAGGGAATTTTTACAGAACATTCTAAAACTCATGCACTTTGCTTTGCTAATCTGAACAGAGAAGTACATACTTACAAAGCCTTTGCAGATAAGAAGCGTGTGCCTGGTAAGGTGTTAGAAGTAGGTAGCCAAGTTTACCTGGATGCTTGAAATATTCCTTTGGATGTACCATGTCAGAAACTTGCCCATCGGCTCATAGGGCCATACAAGGTCACAGAGGTTATAGGAAAGGTGGCTTACCGTCTTGAATTTCCTGAAGGTTGTAAAATTCACAATGTACTCCATCGTTTCCTCTTGCACAAAAAAAGAATGAATCCCCCTACCACACCAGAAAGTCAAAGAGCTAGCACCACCACTGATTAAAGGTCCCTGTCCTGAGTATGAGGTGGAGGCTATTAAAGGGAGAAGAACACATCATGGTAAAGTGCAATATTTGGTTAAGTGGAATGGATATCCTGCAGAAGAGAGTACTTGGGAGCCTGAGGAGAACTTAAAGAATGCAGGCAAGCTATTAAATAAATGGAAGAAGAAGGCCTCGCAGGTAGTTTGAGCCTTGGTGGGGATGATGTCAGGGTAAATCCTGACATTAGTGGAATTCCTAAGATTATAGATATTGTCAGTAAGATCAATATGATATCTGATGAAGTTAGATCAAATAATTGCATATCAAATTAATGATTGTAGTGAAAATATTCGATTAATCGTTTAAATTACTTTATTTGCAATAGTATTCAGTCAATAAATCGCACCAAAACGAATTTATGATGAGACTGAGACGATTCCCACTGCCTTTCAAAATCACATGCAAGTTGCAATCCCATAAGCTCCAGAGAAGAATAGTTCAAAGTTTAAAATCAATTAAGCTTAGGTAAGTCCAGGAAGTTGGATGGTATATAAAACCAAGGCATTCATTTGGTTAATCTTTGCGGTCAATATAATTATTCTTATAATACAAACACTATTAAGTTTATTTACTAAAGTGTTATCATTACTGATCTACCACCCCAGCCTGCAAGAAATGCCCTTCCAACTTTCTCCTTTTAAAGCCATGACTTTAAGCAACTCCCATACCAGCTTACCCACCATTCCTTATTCCTGGACACCTCTTGTGTCCTTGTCATACTGGGCTAAACCCCTTGGTTATGCTAACTCATGGTTAGCTAACCCCAACCATGTCAGTAGTACACCAGTTCCTGACACATGGTTTCCACTTCCACCGCTTCCACTGCTCATTCCTCTGGCATTGAGCCAGTGGCCAGTTCAACTCAATTTTTGAATGGGGCTCAATCCTACCGCCCCCAACATTAGCAAATCCTAGCACCGCTTCTAAGGTGGCAGCCAATTAAAATTTAAAACTTTTTAAAAATTCTAACAATTTGACCAGCTTACAGAATCCTGAGTCAATGACTGATTAAGTTTCAGCTGAGCTGCTGTGGTCAACAGCACGTGGCCAATCAGCTTCCGCCACTGCTTCACTTCTGGTGGCTGGCTCAGTGCTGGCTGAATCCAATCCATTTGAGGCTCTCAAATGGATTGATGAGGATGAACGGCCATATCATGTCAAGCCAGATTTTTTCTTAGGGTGAATTTTTTGTTGATCCTCCCAAATCATGGCTCCACCTTTTTGCCCTCAAAACAGTTTTCCATTTACAATTTATTGATAAAATGTCAAGAGAGGTTTCAGCTGCCCCTGACAACACCCTACTTTACCAGAAAATCCATGGGGCGCTGGACTACCTTGTTAGGGGTATTCCTATCCCCAATTTTCCCCATGATTTTGAGGAAGATGTGAAGTATGAAATTGAGGAGCTTGCCTTTGGTGTAAGCCACACTTGAATTGATGTGGCAAAAACTTCTTTTTTTAACCACAATTATCCCAAAACCTGCTGGAGCATCAAGTCTTTTACTTGCGTGCTGGTTCTCATCACTTTTACTGAGCATCAACTTGCTCAATACGTTGAGGCAATGGACACCGCTGGCCTCATAAACAAAGAAAACCCACAACTATACCTCCTTATGCCCCATGTTGCAGATGCTCCCCACCCTGATGCTGTCCACCATGGTCCACCAGCTAAAGTGGGCGCCAGACAAAAGTTTTCTAAAGCTTCCTCGCCTTCTGATATGTTTTCCTAGGCTGTCATCTGAGGTGTCATATTAGGATTTTTTTGTTTCTAATGATCACTTTATTTGGTTATTTGCAAATAAAGATGCGTGGCGCGCCAATTTTGGTTGGGCACCACTAATACTAAAAAAATAAACTACAAATAACAAATTACATTATTTATGGATTACTTAGGAGTAAGATAAATAAGCTAAGAATTTTTAGAATACATAGTTTTGAGGGACATTCTATCTTATGAATTATGTCACAATGTCAGAAGTTTATATTGGCAGTCTAAAATACTGATGTTGTATGCAATTTCAACCAATTGGTTGAGGGTCAGGTTAGCACCGCTTATGAACCAAACAAGCAGTAAAAGGACCCTATTGATAGTAACTATTAGTACAATTAATGTTTTGAATCACAACCTAATCACTCCTATGATTAATAGTAAGTCCTAATGGAAGTTCATTCTCTGAAGCCTTCTATTTAAATAAGCTTCCAAAAGTAATTGACCTTTTAAAATTAACCGAAAATCTGGTTACCTAACTTGTAAATTTGGAATTAGTAGCACAACTGTAAGACTTTACACATTAGGCAGTAAGCCAGGTGGTGCCTCCAACACTTTTTCTTCTAAGCATCAAAATTCATCCTTACCTTGACACGCTGGATGTATGCTGAGAAGATCAGGTTCTTGTATGAAGAAATCCCCTTAACCACCACCAAAGAATGAAAAATTACTACAGGTAAGTTCTTTTATACCGCTGTTCTGCTTATGGATTCCCTTTTTTAGTACTAGTGGTGCCCAACCCAAAAAGGGGGAGCTGCCACGCATCTTTGTTTGCAAACGGCCAAACAAAGGGATTATTAGAAATAAATTTTTTTTCTAATGTGGCGCCTCAGCTAAAAGCCTAGGAAGCCATATCAGAAGGTGAGGAAGCTTTGGGGAAACTTTTGTCTGGCGTCCGCTTTAGCTGGCATACCATGGCAGACAGCATAGGGGTTGGGGCATCAGCATGCGGCATAAGGAGGTAGATCTGGGGGTTATCTTTGTTAATAAAGCCAGCAGTATCTATTGCCTCAACATATTAAGCAAGTTGATGCTCAGCAAAAGTGATTAAAGCAGGCACACAAGTGAACGACTTGATGAGCTGGTGGTTTGGGGATAATTGGGGTCAAGCATCAAAGTTTTTGCTGCATCAATGCATGTGCAACTTGCACCAAATGCAAGTTCTTTGATTTCATATTTTGCATCTTCTTAAAAAATGTGAGGAAATTAGGGATAGGAATACCCTCAAAAAGTGGCTCCATCGCCCCATGAAGATGTTGACAGAGGAGAGTGTTGGAAGAGGAAGCAGCCGCTTCCACTGCCATTTCAATTATATTTTATGTACCAGATAATAATTTTTAGGCCAAAAATGGTGTGGATGTGAAATGGGAGTTTTGACAAAAAAATTCCCCCAAGGCAAAATCAGGCTTAACATTATAAGCCCAATCTATTTTGTCAATCCATTTGTGCACTTCAAATGGATTTAAATTGGCCAGTGCTGTCCCAGCCACCAAAATTGGAGGGGTGGCAGCAACTGATTGGCTGTTCACTGTTGACCACGGCTGCTCAGCTGAAACTGGTTCAGCCATCAACTCAGTATTTCATATACCAGTTGAATTGTTTGATTTTTTTTATTTTAAATTTTGATTGGATGCCGCCTTGGAAGTGATGCCATAATTTGTTGATGTTGGGGGTGGGATGATTGAGCCCCATTCAAAAAATTGGGCCAACCTGGCTGCTGACCTAACACCAGAGGGAGGAGTGGCGGAAGCGGCGAAGGTGGAAGCCATAGGGCACTTGCACTTTGAGCGATTAAGCTCATGGTAAAAGGGGCAAAAAGTGTGGCTGTTCTTGATGTGCACCCAGAATGGGTGATCAGGGGCAGATCTGATCACTGTGCGGGGAGGAATCATGAGGTGGGTATCATGATGGAATGGGCAGATCGTTGAAAAGGCCTGTGGCCCTGCTAAATAATCTGCCCCGCTGGAAACCACAAACTGACGCATGGGGTCTGTGCCATAAACGGCCAATTCCTCCGTGATTTTGTGGCAGAGGCGTTCTGAGGAAAGATGGGAGGGCAACCTGGCAAATTGAACCACAAGAGTGGCATCCACTGAGAGCCATGTGTGAATGGTAGGGATAGGGATTTTTTTTGAAAATGATTGGCATTTTCACTGCTGCTGAAGCCTGGGCCTCAGACCCAAAGCCCAGGTCAAAACAGACCTTGAAAGGGCAGAAATAAATAAATCCAGCAGGTTTAAAAACCGCCGTGGACATATCAATGATGGCTGCACTCACATATGGTAAAAGATTCTCATACAAAACCCTTGAAGCCAAAATGCAGGTTGCTCTGATGGAGCACCAAAGGGATCCTGAGCACCGCTTGTGAGGTCGCAAGATGGTGGGCTAAGTCCCAAGGTGGGACATAACGCCTGATGGCATTGGGAGGACTAGCAGAGCCGGCCTGAAACACTTCATCAGCGGCTGAATAACGCCAGAAGGCGGCGCACCACCACCCCACACTAGGGCAGAAGGCATCAATTGTACTGACATTGTTTTTTGGGCTCAATTTGAGCGGCTGTTTTTGTAAAGTTAAAAACTCAAAAATTTGGCTTCAAATTTAATTATCAAAGTGAAAGAAAGGTTACATTTTATGGATTCCCCCATTTCAAGAATTCCAAATTCTGAATCCCAGTTTCTTTTTATCTTAGTATTCATATTAAGTTTTCTTAGCTTTACTGCTATTGGTAACAAGCTGGTAATAATTTATTGGGTACTTGGAGGTATTTACTGTTGGACAACTTGGGTAGGAATATGGCTGATTTGGAGATTATAACTTCCTTAAGGATGGTTTCTATATGGAATGAATTCTGAAGGTGATGGATAGACACTTTCACTTCAGAATGGTCGGCAATAGCAACTATCTGGAGTCACAACTGCTAATACTAATGTTGTGAGACTATGAAGGAACGTAAAAATTATGCTTATATATATATAATATAATAATTATAGAATAATCAAATAAGTAGTAAGATTACTATTTAAAGTGCCAGTGGAGAATCAAGATTATAATGAATATATGCACATACCAATGTGAGGGTGTTAGTAGATGGGAGTGTAGAGGATGATGGCAAAGTTCAGTTTCAGAGTTATAATAAATCAGGAATTTTTATCTTAGGTTGGACTGAGATAAAATAAAGGTGACAAATTTAAGTTTTTTCTATTGTATGCTAGAAGGAAACCAACAAATAATGAGGTATAACAGATGGCATAAGCTTGATACTTGTGAAGAATAGGTAAGTTAAATATCAATTATAGCCTCATCCATAATATCTAGATGATAATAAGCTGTTAGGGCGTTTGACCTGTCTATACAGCCAGTGGAGCACTAAAGAAGAGATTTTACTTTAATTTCACTGGTCATGTTTTTAAATTTATTTGAGGTGGTCCAACCTGGGGACCATATTGCACCAATTAAGGGGATTTGAACTAATGGGAAATGAGGATAAAGCTTGGAAACCTCCATTCACGGTTTATTATAGGCCAGGAACACCATGAACCATCTTGCTATTTGCTATCTCAGTTTGAGGCATTAGTGTACAACGCCAATATAATCATTTCGTCCCCTACTTAAGTTCATCTACCAGGATAAAACTCAGAATGCAGTGGTCATTGAGTCCATACTCTACCACCAGGGTACCCTCCCTTACTGGTCATATTTTTGATGTTATTAATATAGTTTGCTTACTGCTTCACAATATTGTTACAAATGATTTTACCTTATGCCCAATGATGTAAGTTTGGGGGAGCGCCCACTCTTCCTAGACTGGGTAGTGTTCCCTTTCCCACTAATAAGAATCCTAAGAGGGTATCTGTACCTCTCATCATGCAGGGTAATCTCCCCATGTGGTAGATGAGCGTTGGGTAAAAGCCATCCCTCTGAAGATTCCCTCACCTGTCCCCGCAATTTCTTCTGCCAAAACTATTACAGAAAATTGGAGAAATTTGCGCTGAAACATTCAAAACCTTACACTCATGACAACAAAGCCCAATGGACATGCACATTCAGAAAAAAATATCAAGGGTTGAATCCTCAGTCAGAATCACAGTAGCATTGAGCCACTGAGATATGATGTTGTTGGTTCAAAACTAGCTATAAAACCATTGGGAACAGAGCCTGATAGGCTTGTATCTACCAAAAAGAATGTTTCCAGGATTGAATCCCAGCAGAACTCACCAATGGCATTGGGTCATTGGAAAATGTTGTCAATTCAAAATCTGCCTTCAAAACTTTGGAAACCAAGCTCGCTGGGCCTATACCTATTGAGATGAGTATGCTTGATGTCAGATCTGCAGCAAAATTTGCCAATGGTATTGGTCATTGTTGAAAGTTGTTGCCAACTTGAAACCCTCCCCTCTCATATTAAGATCATTGCTTGAAAAATCCCGCTTGGCCAAACAAGCACCAAAGTGACCAGGTGCGGGAAGATTGGGTATCTCAAACTTGTTCCTAACCTCTTGGAACCACCCCTTATGTGGGGCAGCCCTGGGAGGTTCCCACTGCCTGTCAGGCAAGACGCCATCATATTAACTGTTGAAAACGTGGTAAAGCTGAAATTTGGGCATCTAAGGCTGACTCAGCAGCAACTCAGCAGCAACTCATCCCACCACCAACTCTTTTGATGTCAATTCCAATTAGGTTCGTTCTCTTTTCCACCATCGCTCAAAGTTTACCAGTTTAGGTTGAGTCTTAAGGGCGCTGATACCAAGTTTTTCCAGGATATTCTTTAAAATCAATCATCTATTTAATCAGTCATAAAACACTGAGGAAATTGACGGTTAATTTTCTATTTTACATTTCCCATAGCTTTCTATACCCTGAAACTGATCTTATTATGATATTAAAACCACCAATTCCATCCCAATTTTCTAAAAACCCATGGGCCCCAGGGCCATGTTTGCCTGGTTAATCGCTATGTTTATATACACAACTATGGTACATGGTCACTCATTAGTAAAAAATTTTCCCGTTCTAATAACAGCTGATCAGGCAACAGTGCCTCTGGCATTTGATCTTGTCATTTGGGTGCTTCAGCACTCAGCTTGGCAGGTCAGTCTAAATTCACCTTGCTGTTTCCATGACAAATGATCTGTCAATCAATAAATTAAAAACAATAAAAAGTATAAATATAGATTGACTAAAAATAAAAATTGCAAGACCAAAGTTGAGGCTTGACCCATACAGGGAAAATTTAACAAGAATAAAGCAATTTTACTGAGAATCTCAATTTTCTGACTCTTCCATTTCAATAGTATCACTTTCTTATTTCATAATTTTTTTCTGTCAGTTGAATTCTGGGCCTCTATGGTGGATCATGTTCCAATTGGGGAAAGTTTTGAATAAAGTTTGGAAAAAGCTAAACTAAGGAGCAGCCAATCATAGTAATCCCCATCATCTCATCCACTACATTTTCCCATCAATTTATATTTTAGATTTATTCGAGGTATGCTGACCAGGGGACAGACAGTACCGATCACAACACTCAAAACGGCAAAACAAACTACTAACCAGGTGGGAAGCAGAAACTGCTTAACCCACCATGGCAGAGGGTGAGGAGGGGTCGGGGGGTTGGTTTTCAGAAAGACCCACCTTGATCAAGGGGTGTTGGTTACAGTACCGGATCAGAGCAGAGAGCCAGGGCGTTGGGGCATCTGCATAGTGGGGGCTGAGGTCAGCGTAGTAGGAGTTTTCCACTTCTGCATCAAGACAATGATGGGAAAGTGTTTCAACAAAAGCTGCGAGGAGAACTTCAGCTTCTTTGCGGGCTTCAGGAAGTTGGGTGAAAAGGGAGATACTGTGGCGGGTGATTTTGGCTGAGGGGTTGAATGAAGCAAGCGTTGCGACATTCATAACAGCGATTTCAGCATCATCATATAGTTTTGAGATGTCACTGCAGGAGATTCAGGGAAGTCGGGGGAAGAAGATGGTGGGCAGGCCATGCTGGAGCTGGGCCACTGACTGGGCCACCGCGGTGCGTAATTTTGGGCAATGAGGAGAGGCCACCGCAGCTAAGGCGAGCTGGTGGTCACTTTGGAAGGGGGCTGTATTGGGTAGAGGAGCGAAATGGTGAGGGGTAGGGGTTTCATTGAAGTTGGGAAGGAAAAATTCTGCCCGACCATAATCGCCATGGCAGAGAGGTTGACCTGTATGCTTACTAATGAGTATATTACCTGATTCGTCAGTTTCAGCCAATAGATCCCATGGATTTTGGTTCACTGGAATAGTGGCATTTAAATTTGAGTGGGTAGGATTGGGCGAATGGGCAGCTGCTTGGGTGTGAATGTTGGTCCAAGCATTGCTCTGATTGGCTGGCTTAGATTTAGGTGGGAGAGTGAGGATGGAGGTTTTGGGTGGGGCTGATTTTCCATGTGGGCCCACTGAATGAGATTGGAGGGTGGGAGGGGGCAGCAAAGTGCCCCATACTGAACCTCCAGAGGGGGGCTCAGAAGTTGCATCAGCGGATTTGGCCTTAGGGCACGCTCTTTTTGCATGGTCAAGGCCAAAGCAGAGGGAACAAATCTGCCTACCATTATTGACCCGAGCCCAAAGAAATGATCAGGCACTGCAGCCACACTAGCGCGGGGTGGGATTTGTTGGGCTATGGTAGGGTGGTGTGGTATGATGGTGGCTGTTGCACGAGGAGCAGCAAGGCGTTCTGCACCAGATGGAATGGCAAAGATGAGGTTGGGCTGAGTGCCATAAGCCATGAGCCCCGCGACCAACTGGTCATACAAAACCTGGGGTGGAAGGTGGGATGGGAGATTTGCAAAGGATACCACTAGCGTGGTGTCTGAAGGGAGGCGATTTTCCCATCAATTTATAATTTCAAACTTTTCCTCCCAAGTTCAAACCGTGGAATACCTAAAAAATTGAGAACTAGTTGTTTTACCCAAGGACAGCACAGTAACTTCTAAAATTTATTTTTTATATATATGCCAGTGCTCTCACTTGTAAAGATACTGGATTAATTTTCTTTGTACCTTTCCATGTACTCTTTTAATATAATTTTTCCCTTGCCAATTTTTTAGGTTTATCAACTCTATAAAAGCACTTGTGCATCATGGCACGCATCTTGGGCATTTAAACGCACCTGTTAAGATGGATAACACCATGTTAGCTGGCTGGCATTGAGACTTCCTAACTGTCAGTATTTGTGACAATAAATAACTAAAGATCCTCTTTAAATAAACCATTGGTGAACAAACTATTTTACCCTCTCAATAAGACCTGATATCAAAGGCGCACTTGAAAAGTTCAATCAGGAATTATCACAAACTTAGTAACTGATAAAGACGCCTTCTGGATTGTCCCTTCAGATCCTGAACCACAAAAAGGACAACACCAGTCTATGAGGTCACAAGGTCATTGCCAGTGGAGAACAATGAGGTCTCTCTTTTTTAGCACTAGTGGTGCCCAACCCAAAAGGGGAGCCGCCATGCATCTTTATTTAAAAATGAGTCAAATAAAGGGATTATTAAAATTAAACAATTCCTAATATAGCCCCTAAGTTATCATTCTAGGAAGCTGAATCAGAAGGTGAGGAAGTTTTAGGAAAAATCTTGTCCAGTACCCGCTTTAGCTGGTGGACCATGGCGGACAACATAGGGGTTGGGGCATCAGTGAGATGTGCATAAGGAGGTATAATTGTGGGTTTTCATCGTTAATAAGGCCAGCGGTGTCCATCGCCTCAACGTATTGAGCAAGTTGATGCTCAGAAAAAGTGATGAGAGCTGGCACACAAGTGAAAGACTTGATGCTCTGGCGGGAGAACAATAAGTTCTCAAATGGCATTTATTCCATATTGACTTGGAAGATCCTGATCATAAGGAACCATAGAAGTCTTCTTGACGTCATGTCCTAACATACCCTATAGTATAGTACTTTTTAGTTTAATAAAGTAGTATATTTTACTCATCTTATTTGTCTTCTTTTTAATGCTCTGCTAGTTCAACAGCTTTGAGCCTATTAAAATATTGGCTTACAGTCTTGAGATATGATAATCAACAGAAGTGGAGCTTACTACAGGAGCCTCTGTGCCTTACAGTGAAAATGTATATCACAAGAAATAGAAAACAATTCTCAAAGTTTCCCCAAAGCCTCCTTTCCTTCTGATATGGCTTCCTAGGCTGATAACCTAGGGGCTATATTAGGATTTTTAATTTATATTAATATTTGTTTGGCCCATTTGCGAATAAAGATGCGCGGCAGCTCCCCCTTTTGGGTTGGGCACCACTAGTACTAAAAAAAGAAAACAATTCCCAGTAAAGAAAATAAGCCTTCTGATTAGTCAAGAAGTGTAGCTGATGAACAACATGTTTCAATAAAAAGTGACTACTTTGCATCCTGAGAGCCTGAAATGTTGGAACGCTTTTGAAATCACCCTACCCTTAGTTGTCAAACTCATTATCAACTTCATCATGAAAACATTAATGAATTTATTCAACAACTACTGGCACATATATACTCCATAGGAGGCCGTTCCAGTCGTTCCCAAGCCACAACCGTGTTTTCCACAATGTGAGACTTATATTCCTTGGCTCTACTGCCATTAAATATCTAGATCTTAGAACAAATGTTATCTTTATACTTTTGTTCATCTGGCCATAATCATATCCTGAAAATGTTGGGACAACATCATTACTAAGTATCTTAACAGCTGGGACTCACTCAAACCCTGCATTAGATATAGCATAAATTCTACAATGCAGACTCCTTGTCTGTCCATGACAACTGGGAGGCAATTGTGGACAATTACCAATTGATTAACAAAGCTTGGTTTCAGCCTGATATTCTGGA
Source organism: Massospora cicadina (assembly GCA_022478985.1). Classification (NCBI taxonomy): domain Eukaryota; kingdom Fungi; phylum Entomophthoromycota; class Entomophthoromycetes; order Entomophthorales; family Entomophthoraceae; genus Massospora; species Massospora cicadina. Next base: position 13,296 of record JAKSZP010018800.1, on the reverse strand, counting down.
TAATGGGATTTATGGTTATCATGAGGACCAGTTTTGCCAAAATTTACTAACCTTCAAAACCTCCTGGATTCAACGCCTTAACCAAATCGAGGGCCTACTTCAATTGATACAACACCATTACCAAAAATTAGACTTGTGCAATAGCGTCCCCAGAACTGAGGGACCATAGGGGCCTGAAGGTCCCCATGAACACCAAGAGTCAGATGTTTTTTTAGTAACAACTTGATGATACAATAGAATTGTGGAGAAAAGACGTCCAAACTGCATTTGCTGTTTTATGAGATCAGTTAAAAAACGTAGCTCAATAATGCAAGATCCACTGGATTGGGTTTCATATGATTCCAACGTTTCACTTGATGCCCTTTCATATGGGATAGACAAGTTCAGTGAATTTGTTAAGCTCATTGGCAATTACATCTTTCAACTTGAACAAACTTACCACAGCTTTGTGACTTGCTTGAGCAATTTCAGAACAGCTTCTACTCTAAGGGCCAAAATAAAAGCTATGAAGGAACATTTAACCCTCATTACCTCCATTGCCTCTCTAACTGTCACTGTGAAGAAGTTCAAGAGGACTTGGAAGGATTTCAATGGTATTTGGATCAACAAGTACCTTAAGACTATTCAGAGACTAAGATTCAAAGCCTGCACCTGTCCCTGACTGTCAGACAATTACAAGTACAACTATGTAGAAAGAGTGCTTCAGTTCATTATATGGACGAAATCGGCTAAAGGACTCTGGCCAATTATTAATGGAACCCTTTGAATCAGGGCAATACATTTATTATTAATTCTTGGCCAAATAGCATGAGGTTAAGTATTTGGATTGCTCCGACCAAGCAGCGGAATCAAGGGAGCCCATCCAAGGTCCTCATCATTTTATAAATAATTTAGTTAAACCACTTAAGCGGGGACCACCCCTTTTTGTAGCCTTGGAGGGGTCCCCACAGGTGTAAAATTATTCCTCAACGGTGATTGGTTCCAGTATATCAAATCCTTACCTAACGAACTGGTCCTATCTACTATTGATCCTTCCACAGCCATTCCTTTAAAGAATAGTAAGTTTTTGAGAGATCAATAGGTCAAAACCTCATATTTCCTAATCTTGGATGTTTGTAGCTTTTACTGAGTTCTTTGGCCATCTCACTTTGAACCTCAAATTTTTTAAATACTGATCAGCGACATATTAATAGGATTCTTCTTTTACCCCCTCACTGATACTAATAAAAAAACTTTAGAAACATTTCTTTTTCCCTATTTAGAAAATTTATAGTTTCTAAACTCAACTCTCTTTCCACTCAGCATAACTTTCTAAGCCAAATTAAACGAATTTATAAAACAAATCAAATTACTCATAGTAGTTTTGCTCTGATGTCCTTGGATTCTCCGCCGGCTGCTCCAGCATAGGGCAGTGGCAAAACTCCCCCCGCCGTTTTCTGTCCAACAGAAAACGCGCTAGGACTGGTTCACCCAGTCATTCCAAACTCATGGGCCGATTTGTTCCACCTAAGGACCTGGACGCCCACCTTGCTTGTACCCAAGTGGTACCTTGCTGCCCACTAGTGCTCCCCCAGAGTGACATGTGCTATGGCTAAGGGTCAATTATGGGAAACTATTCCCATACCACAACCAAGCCATTATTGAAATGGCATAGACGGTGATGACACCCGCCAGCTTTATTGATTTTTGCCCCTACAAGGGGTATTTCGACCTCAGCTTCACCTGTGAAGCTGACGCTGCCACTGCAGCAACTGTGCCCCTGGTATTCCAGGGCACCCCTCTTCCCACAACTCAGACTCAGCTCCCAGAGGACACCACCTTGGTGGTTCAGTTTGCTGGCTTGCCCACCCACCTCCCCCCTGAAGTGCTCCACCAGAAGCTGATAGACAGTTTGGCAGCATATGGCTCCAACCCCATTTTACAATTTGTGGTCCCAAATGGGGCCACACGACTCGCTGGGCCTTAGCATATGCCACAATCAGCCCTGAATTTAATAAAATTGTGATATGAATTCCGCCGTGCACCATTATCCCCTCAGCACCCAACCATCCATTTTGGGCCTGCATCAAGGGCAGTAGATGATCTGTCCATCATGTTTCAAGTTAGACCACTTGAAACACAAGTGCCCCTCCTCAACCACTTCTGGCAGATTGGATGACTCATCCACCAACTTCCAATATGCTGCCCACTCTGTACAATTTCCAGTATGGGGCACAATCCTACCTCCCCCACCCCCAAAGCCTGTTGCTGCAGCTATACCTGCAGCCACCAATCAGCCTCCTCCTCACCCCAATGCCATAAATAATTGCCCCAATCAAGCATCAGATTGGATCCCAGTTCAATCCCATGCTTCCACAAATGAATCAAACAAACCTCAACTGTAAGCTGATTCCCCAATCCAAATTTACCAAAACCCATGGGAATTATTGGCTGAAATTGACAAATCAGGTAAGTTCATTGAAGAACCATCTCTGAAAATTGAGCGGTTCGTTAATACAGAATGGGATGCCAAATACCCCCCTTGACTTTATACCCCACAGCCAAACACTGAATCATTTCACAGTGATCACCAGCTTGCAGTCAAAGCAGCTTCAACACCATATTGTCATCCCCTGCATAAAGCTGTCACTAAATCAGTAGCAATACTCAAAGGAGTAATTCCACCTTCTGTTATCCCTGCAACATTAACCCCAAAAAGAAAAAATATTGGTGAACAAGTATTACAAAAATGAAACGATGCTATCCAGAACGTGGCAACTATAGCATGGAATCCAAAAGTAAACATAACTTAAACCAACATTACCACGTTCGTTCAACTCCCAGATGCCCAAATTAAAGCTGAAAAAGCTTTAACTAAATATCTCAGTGCCATACACCTAGCTGGCAATTTCCATGAAATTCCAATTATTAGAGAAAAGAACCACATACCGCAGATGCCAAAGCCATTACTGACGGCTGTGACACGCACTCTACTATGAGAGGAAAAAGATGCTGCTGAAGAGGCTGCCAAATACAAGCCCCCCAACACCCTCTCCCCTTTTGCCATGGAGGGATATGCAGCTTCTGCTGCCCACCTGTAAGTCTTGGGGAACATCCTTTGGCTCTCGATCACTCTATCTTCCCATTCCTGAATAAGAAGATACCAAAGAGGATGGCGGTACCCCTCATCACTCAGGGCGACCTCACTCACATAGTAGATGAGCGATGAGTAATAGCTCATCCACTTCGAATCCCACCCCCAACACCCACACTTATCTCAGCAGAACTGTTGTGGGGAATTAGCGAAATCTGCGCCAAGTTTATCAAATTGAAATTGGTCAGATTTAATTCAGTTGGCAATCTAGTGGATGCGCAAAATTTGAATGGTGGTAGAAGCACAAAGGATGAGATATCAGCTGGATCGCCCGACAGTCCCAATTCAATTTTCAGACCAGTTGAACAAATATCAGGTGCTATCAATGTAAGTTTGAAGCCCTTGAATAGAAATTTGGGTGCTGCACCTGATATGCTGCTCTTGACCAAACGAATGGCTAAATGACCGGGCATGGGCAGGTTGGCTGTCCAAAACCTATTCCCAACCAAATGGACCCATCCCTATATGGGATGGCCTTGGGGGATTCCCATCGCCCGTCGGGCCAAACGCCATCATGCTAATCTTCAGAAATGTAGTCAAGCCCTGGTTTTGACGTTTGAGGTCAAACTGACAGAGACTCAGCCCACTGCCAAATTTTGCGATGTTGTCTCTCAAAGAATAAGCCCCCCATTCCCAAACAATGCACCAGTCAGGCCAAATTTGTTGGGCCCTGACCCCACCCTGTCACTACCCAATCAACCACTATTTAATCAGTTGCATGGCACTGAGAAAATTGTTGGTCAATTTTCTTACTTTCCTTTCCCAATAAAATATTACCAAAAGAAATTTTTATTTGTTTATTTTTTCCCCCTTTGCCGTATCCCTGATGACATTTCTCTGGTGGTCTGTCACCCACATTTTGGGTGGGCATTACCAATTCTTTTGGTCACCATGGCTCCCTCTGTTGCTGATTGGGTCCAGCGAGTACTTCTTACCTTGCTGCTATGTCACCACTTTGTTGTATCACACTTTCTAGCTTCATATCAAGTCGCATGGTCAGCAATGCCTCTGGCATTCCAGCTTGCCTTTTGGGTGCTCAAGCATCCCAACTGGCAGGCTGGTCTAAACTTCTTCTGCCGTTTTCATGACATAGTTGACCAAACATTACTTCCAGCCATTTCCGCTTTGATTTTTAAATTGGGCACCACAGTGGTTACCCTCTCAACTATGGATGACTCTGTTAAAACCAGACGGAAGAAACGATTTCTCCCACACTTGTACTCCCAATTTTCGCCCCAGCTAAAAATACTGACCCCAGATTTGACATACCTGCTATCTCCTCAGTTGTTCTCAAGTCAGCTGAATCTCCAAATAAACAGAATTCCGCTTATTTCCTTGTCCCTATGAGAATCAGTGTTAGTCCCCATCATGTATCCTTTGAAGCTCTAGTGGATACTGGAGCGGCAGGAAACTTCATGAGTGTCAAGTTGGCACAACAATTAAAATTGGAAATGGATGTGGGTGCCTCAGTAATGTTGGCATCATCTACTTACCAGTCTTCATATGTCGTTCACTGGCTGTTACATTTCTCAATCCACCAATAGAACTTCTGTGATTGTTTTTCAGACATGCTGAACCTGGTATTCCCAGTGATCTTGGGTGTGGGATGGTGGCATTGACAACATGTGAAGATTCATTTAGAGTCTAATACATTGTCATTTACCAATGATGATTCAGAGGGAGAGTTCCCTTTGATCAACCCCCTCAAAAAATACAAGGAACCAGCTCATATCACTACCTTAGTTACCTCCGCAGGCATCCCGGCCAATTTCCCTGAAAGCTTAATGCAATATCAGGAAAAATTTGATATAGAAAAAGTGGACCGTCTGCCAAAACATTCTAAATATGATTGTGGATTTTGAACAACCATGGAATTGGTGAACATCAACTGTCCATTGTATCCTCATACAGCGGATGAAGAGGTTGCACTCAATACCTGGTTGGACAACATGTTAAAAAAAGGCTGGTTGTTCAAAGAAACCTCTCCCATCGCCTCCCCTATTGTATTTGCAAGAAAATCGGATGGATCACTCCATCCCTGCGTAGATTATGGTCGCCTGAACAAAATATCAGTTACAGATCCCTACCCATTGCCCTTAGAACAGACAATAAGTCAGGCGATTGCTAAATCTCATTTTTTTTCAAAATTGGATCTGGTAAACACTTTCAATCAAATTTGGGTGATGGAAGGCCAGGAATGGGTAACCACAATCTGGATGAGGCGAGGCATTTTCCAATTTCGCATAATGCCCTTTGGGTTAAAAAATGCTCCTGCTATGTTCCAAAAAATGATTGACAACATGTTAGGGGATATCCGGTTCTCTTGTGCTATTGCATATATTAATTATATCCTTGTCCATTACCCAACCCCCAAACAACATGCTATTAACTTGGAAGCGGTGGCGTCCGCCCTGCATAAAGCAGGGTTGTTCCTCAAAGCTTCCAAGTGCAGATTTTATAAGGAAGAGGTTACCTTTCTCGGTTCTCTAGTTCTCAAAGAAGGTGTCGCTATCCCTCCCAACAAATTAGATGTGGTCTGAGAATGGCCAACTCCAACTACACAGAAGCAACTTCAGAGTTTCTTGGGAACTATCATTTTTTTAAAAAAAAATTTTCCCTGCACTTTTTCAGTTGGCCGCTCCGCTTCATCCCCTCACTGGGAAAAATGTACCATTTTGTTGGACCCCCAAATGTCAGCAGGCTTTTGAATCAGTCAAAGAGGTGTTCGTGTCTCCTCCCATTTTGAAACATGCTGATCCCACCAAATTGTATATCATCGCATGTGATGCTTCGTCAGTAGCAGTAGGCGTGGTGCTGCTTCAGGACCACAATGGTCTTGAACATCCGGTCACTTATTTTTCCTGAAAATTCACTACTACAGAGCAGTCTTGGGCCATTTATGATAAGGAACTGGCTGCTGTTGCATGGGCTTTAACTCATTGGTGATACCTGTTACAGAGTGCCCATCACAAGCTAATGGTTCGCATGGATCATCAGGCTCTCTTGTATTTCTGAAAACCTCAAAAATTGGTGCATTGGCAGGCCCAAACCTATTGGGACCTGTGTAGTTTCAACTTCAAATATGAATTTGTCAAAGGTGCACTCAATGTCCTCCCCGACTTCTTAAGTTGTAGCCCTGCTCACTGCCCCTTGGAATCTGAGGAAGTGGATCTCGTTACTGTGATCCCTGCCACTCAGATCCTGTCAATTGTTCCTTCTGTTGTTTCCTCCGCCGCATTGTCTCCTGATGAACCGTTACTGGCCCAAGTGTTGGCCGCTTGAATGGCTTGTCCTGAGGGCGTGGAGTTGGTTGAACAGTTGATGAACTCGAGTCCTAAACACTCCCTATATTCTTTAAAAGAGGGTCTCATTTACTTCCATTCACATGTGTGGGTTCCCCCTTTTCGCCCAAAAGTATTCCGTGCACACCATGATCCTCCCACAGTTGGACACCCCAGTAACAAGATATGCATCAATCTGATCAAGAGTACCCTCAATTGGGCAGGACTGACCAAAGAGGTTCCAACTTAGATTGCCAATTGTGTTACTTGCACTAGGGCCAAGTCAGATCGTTCTGGTAAGAATAGCCTCCTACACCCTTTACAGCAGGCGGAAGGTCCGTGGACCTTGGTATCCGTAGATTTTATCGTCAATCTCCCCTGTTCTAATGGGTTCACAGCGATAATGGTGGTGGTAGATTGCTTCACTAAATTCTCCCTTTTTATCCCTTGCACTTCTGCAATTATGTCGGAAGAAACTGACCATCTTTTTGTACGTCATGTGTTTTTGATGTTCAGTCTTCCCCAGGAAATTGTTAGTGACTGGGGCACTCATTTTACTGCACACTTTTGGAATGAGCTCCTATCAATCCTGAAGATAACCCCCTGTCGATCCATGTTGTATCACCCCAGTCTGACAGTCAGACTGAGCGGGTTAATCAAGTCCTCAAACAATACCTGCGTTGCTATGCCACAGCAGCGCAGGATACCGGGTCTGGTGACTTGCCTCTCACTCAATTTGCATACAATAATGGGACCCACGCCTCCACGGGGTTTTCACCATATGAAGCAACACTGGGCTATAACCCATCGTTTTCAGTCAGATCATACTTGTGACCTGAAGTTCAAGCTGCCACGGATCATGCTACCCATATTCATTCAACTCAAGCCTTGGTATGGGAACACCTTACCAAAGCAATTGATGATTATAAACAATTTGCAGACCGTAAGCGCCTGCCAGGTCACGATTTTATGGTGGGTTCTTATGTCATGCTCGATACTTAGCATTTACAAATTCAAACCCCTTCCCGCAAGTTTGCCAGTAAGCGTTTGGGCCCTCACTTAGTGGAGGAAGTATTGGATAATGGGGCGTTCCACCTGAAGCTTCCCACACATTGGAAGCAGCACCTGATCTTCCATGTTTCCCAGTTGTCACCCTTCAAAGATGTAATTCCCACAGACCTGGAACCAATCATTGTCAATAGCAAGGAAGAGGCTGAGGTAGAAGCTATCTTGGCATCTCGCAAATTGCGGCATTCAGTTCAATATCTCGTGGCCTGGAAAGGATACCCAGCTTATGAAAATAGTTGGTCAAGGTGCACAATTGTGCAAATTGCATGTCTCTGGTCAAAGCTTTCCATGCATCCCACCCTGAGGCTCCCCATCCCCCTCAGAAAATTGCGACGATTATGGCTATCAAGCTACCTAAAGCACACAGGAATGTGGCTCTGGTGCAACTTCCTGGTGGGGGTGCCATTCCTTTGGAAAAAGGAAAGGGTAATGTAAGTCTTGGGGAACGTCCTTTGGCTCTCTAACGCTCTATCTTCCCATTCCTGAATAAGAAGATACTAAAGAGGATGGCGGTACCCCTCATCACTCAGGGTGACCTCACTCACATAGTAGATGAGCGATGGGTAATAGCTCGTCCACTTCGAATCCCACCCCCAATACCCACACTTACCTCAGCGGAACTGTTGCAGGGAATTAGTGAATTTTGTGCCGAGATTATGGAATTTAATTGGTCAGATCTAATTTGGATGGCAATCTGGTGGATGCGCAAAATTCAAATGGTGGTAGAAGCATGAAGGATGAGATATCAGCCAGATTGCCCAATGGTCCCAATTCAATTTCCAGACCAGTTGAACAAATATCAGGTGCTATTGATGTAAGTTTGAAGCCCTTCAATAGCAATTTGGGCGCTGCGCCTGATATGCCACTCTTTACTGAATGAACAGTTAAATGACCGGGCGTGGGCGGGTTGGCCGTCCTGAACCCATTCCCAACCAAATGGACCCATCCCTATATGGGATGGCCTTGGGGGATTCCCATTGCCCATCAGGCCAAACACCATCATGCTAATTGTCAGAAACGTAGTTGAGCCCTGGTTTGGACGTTTGAGGTCAAACCAACAGAGACTCAGCCCGCCACCAAATTTTGTGATGTTGGTTCTCAAAGAATAAGCCCCCCATTCCCAAACAATGCACCAGTCAGGCCAAATTTGTTGGGCCCTGACCCCACCCTGTCACTACCCAATCAACCACTATTTAATCAGTTGCATGGCACTGAGAAAATTGTTGGTCAATTTTCTTACTTTCCTTTCCCAATAAAATATTACCAAAAGAAATTTTTATTTGTTTATTTTTCCCCCTTTGCCATATCCCTGATGACATTTCTCTGGTGGTCTGTCACCCGCATTTTGGGTGGGCATTACCAATTCTTTTGGTCACCATGGCTCCCTCTGTTGCTGATTGGGTCCAGCGAGTACTTCTTACCTTGCTGCTATGTCACCACTTTGTTGTATCAACTTTCTAGCTTCATATCAAGTCGCATGGTCAGCAATGCCTCTGGCATTCCAGCTTGCCTTTTGGGTGCTCAAGCATCCCGACTGGCAGGCTGGTCTAAACTTCTTCTGCCATTTCCATGACACCACCTGGTTGGTCAGTTTTTGAAGTGTTTCAATCAATCCACTCATTAGGGCGTTTTGTTTGAACCAGGTAGTTACATTTTTTAGTATATTTTTAGTTTTGGTAATGTCCATCCCCTGGTCAGCTTGCCTCAAATAAACAAAGTTTTTAGTTTCTTATATAGTAGATTAAAAAACCCCTGATATTAAATATCCTGCAGTTGAGATACCTATTTATCCTGCTAATAATTGTGGTAGTACAGGTATAAAACGCACCAGCGAGCAACAAAGAGTCCTGAAGGCCCACACTGACATCAAGGCTCTCTCTAGCCCCTATTGTGACTAAATTTAAACTTAGCTACAAGGAAAATTCAACCAAGGTCAAGATAGCATGGCCTCCTTTTTTGTATGCTTAAAAAGAGTTTCATTGAGGAAGCCACAGACTTTTAGAAAATAAAGCAGTTTCACTCTTAATTTAACAGCATGGCCCATGAGATTATGACATCTGAAATAAAAGATTGAATAACTTGGGAACAAGTCCATACCTCCCTAGTTCAGGAGTTTGGTAGTAACCAGACCTTGGTAAACAGAAGCAGGCGCTAATAGCTATCCATCTGACAAAGGAGAAATTCCCATGGAGTTCACTGGCTATTTTCTATGGACAAGCACAGCCTTTTGTTACAACAAACCAAATTATGATGAACAAAGATAGAGGGATTTCAATATACCCACATTACTCAGCTTAATCAGTTATAATACATCTGCTTGTCCACAGGGGATTCATCCCGCTAGTGCATGTGAAAGTTATTGATTACCTACAATAACTATTTTTAGAGAAATATTCCTTGCAAATAATTAGCAAATTTCTGGGTTTAGTCTGTTAGATTGTTAATGTTTCGTTGGGGATGATTAAAAACAGTAACAAGTAATTAATTTAACAATTGTAAGTATTGATAGGCTAGTTAAATTGTAGGAGTCAATCAGGTTTTGTTGCTGATTGACTAAAGGGTTTAGAAGTTGCTAGGTTAGTGATGCTGGTAGTAGAGTGTCTATAACTCTCCATGTCCAGCAATGTGGTTCGCAGCGCACAGCCACAACGCCAGGGAACTATTCATCAGTATTATTGGGAAGATAGCCCCAAAAAGGGTGCAGGAGCTAAAGATACACAGGGCAAGGGTGTTCAACACAGTATATATTAATAAAAGGTGAACAAAAACCAAGACTTGGGTGGACCCCAAAGAGGAGTCCATATCCAAGAAGTAATCTGGGCTGGAGGGCTTGGGTGCCTCAGTCTGGAGGGAATCAGAGAGGCCCAGCGGTGCGCCAGCTTCAATTGTTAATTTTGTGCATATATAATGGCTGATGTTATTAGGGACCTCCTCAAAGAGATCTGCGCACAGGTTAACCCAAGCTAACATAAAAAATATAAACTAAAGGTATTTTATCAGAGAAGATAACCAATGAGAAAGGTTGGTCTCAAAGAATCATATTTAAACAATTTTTGAGTAATCATCAATTGGTGGAAGTGGTGCTAAGCCCAGGTGCACCAATAAGCGCATGCTTCCATTAGGCAGGGTACTATGGCTAGAAATGGACTGAACTTGAGTTATTGGTTGAAGGTAAGGCCATCTTAAGTTGGAAATTTTGAAATTTGAACGGGTTTTTAAACCCCATTTTCCTAACAACCAAATCAAACGGTCGTGGATAATAAGTCAACTCGTCCATTTTAATGCCAAAGCCATAACATGAGGCTGGGCGTCACGCACTTACCTGGACCAACCTGGGCATATCTGGCCTGCACCCAGCGTTGGTCAAAGGTGTGCTTTAATCAAGGAGGTCCTTCAGCTTGACCTTTTGGGCCTCCTGACGCCCAGTCTTGTCTTGGTTGTTGTTACCCTCAATTAAATTCTGTAAACATGACATTACCCTCTCCTCCTTTTTGGGCTTCACCCCCTCCAAGAGCATTTGCCAAGGAAAAAGGTTTTGTGGGCAGGGGCCAACATTATGGAAGTGATGGCTTGCATGGACTTAGATCCTGCAGCCTTCAGAAAACACTTGTGGAATGCTTCAATTAGATCTTGGGCATGGGTGTAGTCACATGCTGGGACCCAACTGTTCTCTGATGCGTCAAATGTCCCTTCCAGGATACAAGATACTTGGTTCTTATTCTTACCTGAAGAGAGGCTACAATCTCCTCCACTTCACAATCTGGTGCCCCATCCATGAGATAAGCCTCAGGAATCTCTGGTGGGCGCCCTCAAACAACGTAAGCTTGCTTTCATGGAAGACTGAAAATATTAAAAACGAGGGGGAGATCTAACTGGTATGAGGCGTGGCCCACCTTTCTGACAACGCGTTGAGGCCCAATACTCTTAGGTCCCAGTTTTTTGTATGGTTTCTTGATTGGGATGTTCTTAGCATCCAGCATCACGAGATCTCATTCCTTATACTCTGGTCCAACTCATCTCTTGCCATCAGCGTTCTCCTTGTAAGCCTGCATGGCCGCATCTAAATTTGTGCTCACCCCATGGTGTACTTTCTTGATCATTTTGGCAAAGTCCACCACATCTTTCTACCTTAGTAACACAACTGGATTCCAAGTTGAAGGCGGGATTGAAGAATAGTTGGCGAAGAAGGGGGAGCAACCAAATGATGCATGTTGGGCATTGTTATAACTAAATTGGGCCCTGGGGAGATGGAAACCCAATCTGAATGATCTGTGGTGGTGGAACACCGCAAGAACTGTTTGAGGCATTAGTTCACTCGTTCAGTCTGCCCATCAGATTGTGGGTGATAGGCAGTCGAATGGCAGAGGCGAATCTGAAGAGACTTACACAACTCTTTCCAAAAGATGAAGGTAAACTGGGGTCCATGATTGCCGATTATTTCTTGGGAGACCCCATAAAGAGAAAACACATGAGTGACGAAGAGCCTAGCCATCTCAGCTGCGGTTGCTTTGGATCTGCAGGGAATAAAGTGAGCAAACTTTGTAAAAAGGTCCACCACTACCATGATAGAATTTTAGCCATCATATAAAGGCAATTCCACAATAAATCCACTGATAAAGAAGTCCAAGGCCCTTCAGCCTTTTGAACTGGTACCAAAGACCCGCTAGTGGCTGCTGATTTGGTTTCATTTGATTGCAAACCAAGCACTCTTTACAATACCTGACCACCTGTGAAGCTAGCCCCTTCCATATGTAAGTGTGATGAATTAGCTCCAGAGTCTTTACTTTCCCAGGATGACCAACTGTGATTCCATCATGATGGTCCAGTATTATTTCCAGGAGAAGTGGTCCATTAGGAACCCATAGGCGCCACTGAAACCACGCCAACTCATCCTTCACATGGTAAATTTCTGATAATGTCCTCCTGATTAAACGCGCTCTTGGAAAGGACCACAGTATTTGGCCAACAAAGGCTGTGAAAGGACTACCTTCATGAACATACCATACTCCTTCTCATTTTACAGAGGAGCAAGCGCTGGCCCGTTGGCCAAGGGAGAGGGAAGTTGAGATACAATCTTACCCGGCAGAATCATCAAATGGGTGTTATGCACCTCCAGCTCCTTAAGATTGGGAGCTAGTGCAGGGTTGCGGCTCAAAGCATCTTCCAAACCATTCTCCTTGCCCTTAGTAAACTCATAGGAAAACACAATTTGGTTAGGGTCTCATGCCAGCTGGTTTGCTGTGGTGTCAAGACATGAGGTGCGCTGTAGTACAGTAAGGCACAGTGAACTGTACGTACATGGAAGGGTTGGGATAAGTCATGCAAGTGATGACGCCAATAAGCCAGCACCTCAACCACTGATAAGAACTCTTTATCATATATGACGTAATTTAACTCTGTCAGAGACATCTTCCTGGAAAAATATCCCACCATATGCTCTATTCCATCTTTGTATACTTGTAATAAAGCTGCTGCTATGGTGAAGTTGGAGGCATCAGTAGCCACAATAAATTCTTTATTGGGGTCAACATCACAAAGGATGGACGTGGACAACATGGTGTACTTTATCGCATGGAAGGCATCCTGCAAAGATGAGGACAACTAGAGCACTTTTGCCCTACTTGCCTTATACAAGGGCGCTGCCACTTAAGAAAGATTATGTGTAAATTACTTGAGGAACGTACACATACTCAAAATACTTCTCAATTTCTTGACTGAAGTTGGGGTGGGCCACTCAAAAATCACCTTTCTCCTTGTCTGGAGTTATCATGTACCCTTGGTCAAACACGACATTGCCCAGAGAGGTGACCTAGG
>JAKSZP010018799.1:0-82781 GCA_022478985.1 Massospora cicadina | reverse complement strand
ACTCCATTGAAAGTGGAGACAGAGCATTAAAATTCTACAAGTTGGATATGTTGATTATCTGATAGGTTAAGGTGCCAGATAAGTTCTTAATGATATGTTTCTGCTAATAATAACAAATAACATAGGATTTGGTGTACAAACTGAAACATATAGCGGTAAATATGTCATATCCAACTTGATAAATGCTGAAAGTGAAAATAAAGCATAAATCTATCATTTGATTCAGCATGGTTAAATCTTTTCTTTGATTAGCTCATCTTCCTAGGAAAAAGGTCCTAGTTATAAAAAGTCAAACAAATCAGAGAAGTCAAAAAGTTGTAGCAGATTATGGTCAGTGGATGGTTTGATAAGATCCACTTTCCTAGAAGCTTGTAGTTGCAGATTAATTGACATGACAATAAAGTATTCCTGCATTAGTGTTAACCGCTCAATGATAAAAGTAAGTGGTTTCAGTCTAGGAGGAACATTATGAGGCATAGTCACTATTTTCCATATTAAATGTTGAGATTCATTAGAGATTTGGAGATGACTGGCAGGGAACTATAATATTTTTCTTGTCAAGACGGGAGTAAGAAGATCAGCTGTTTTGGGTGGAGGTCAGGGGTCCCAAAGATCTCAATGTAATAATTTTTGAAAACTTTTAAGAATAAATAAAAAACGCCATTATTCTTAAAGTCATTGAAATGTGCTATATAATTGTGACAAAGAGAAAATTTAGTATAAATCATAATAATCTGTTTTAAATAAAAAAGCTAGGATTTATAGGTTGTGTGAAGTCATTTGTCATGTTAAATATCTAGGGACCTCCAGAATAAGACCTTTACTTGACTTATTTCCCCTTGTTTGGTGGGCTTTTCTTGATTCTCCGCAGCAAGTTTAATTAATTAGGTGATCAGGATCATGCTACTATAACTCAAGGGGTCTATCATCTTTACTTTGTAGTAGTTTGCTGCCTCAAACTTTGACCTAGTTGGATCCTGGTCCCAAAAAGGAGAATTTGTTAATTAATGGTTTGTGCTGCAAAGGATTAAACTAATTGCTAAAGTGGTGGGATCTAGATTTCAAATTGAGATCCAGTGTAAGTTACATTATAATCACTTTTTTCACAGTGATAAGGTTCCAGTAATATCATTGTAATTACTAAAGGTGCTACAAGGTGTTATTTGTGCGTAGTATTTAATGTTGTATGTGTGTCTCTGTCAGGAATTTGATATGACTTGACAATACGCTCCCCTATTGGCGGATTGGAGAGAAATTGAGATGAGTCTCAAGATTTACAAAAAAGGGGTATACAAATTATAATTGAGCAAAGTGATGACCATTTGGCGTATCAAGGGGAATTATGCCTAGATTTGATACAAACAATAGTAATTCAGAGAGGAAAGAAGAATAGAAGATTACCAAGAAGAGGATGCATCCAGCTTGGGGAACTGAGATATAAAGAGTCACATGGAAGATTAAAGGGGGGAGTCCTTTACAAGGGGAATGAGAGCGCAGATAACTCTGCGATTTATATTGAAATAAAGGTCAAAATAAGGGGCAATAGCTCCATAGATAGTTTATTGAGTTTATTAAGAATTTGGCAATCCTCATATCATCTAATTTGGTTGCTCAGTGGCTTATACCCTGTGCAAACTGACTTAGCGGAATTGAGCCTAGAGGCTGAGAACTAACAGTGGTGCTCACTACAGGGGGCCACTAAGCAACTGTAGTTTTGTTAAAAAAATTAAAAAACAATGATGAGTCCTCATTTTTTCTGACATAATTTGCTCAGAATCTGGGCACAGTATGCTGAAGAAGCCTGGGAGGCACCTAACCATGAACCAACATTATTTACTGTTACTGAACCAGGGGATAATGAAGTTATGATTAATTTGTAATTTGAGAATTGCCCTGAGCTAAAGACCAATCAACAAGGATGCTCCACAAATTTGACTCCCCAACAACTGAGAAATATTATGGAATGGCTTTTGCATGTATCGCCTGTATGAGGTTGAGACTGGGGAAAATTCCCTGAGTTTATTCTATAATCAACGCAATCAAGAAAAACAATATGTGCTGTACATGTCTTATTTGGACGCGACTACCACGGGGTTATCTTTCCATCTTGGTACCCACAGAATTGAGGAATATTTAGTTGCTTATGTGCAACCTTCGATTTGCCAGCTACTGCATGTGCTGACTTGCCAGAATATTGAAATCAGAGATGTATTATGGTTCATGCGAGTACAGCAGCATGATACTCACCTCCTTCTCAACTGCCTCAATTGTTCATCTTTTGGAAATACAAGGGGCACTATAACAGATGGATCATTGTGTGGGGGACATCCGCCATTGATTGGAAATTCTGGTACCAGAGTTAAATTTAGAATTACCTCAAGTAATAAGAGAACTGCTGGATCAGCATGGCCTATCAGCGGAGTGGATTCAGGATGTAACAACATTGGGGAATAATACCAAATGCTTTATGATGGAGCTAGCTGAATGGGTGGAAGCTCTCAAAGCCATGATTTCCCAGCTCAAGGAAAAAATGACCCTGATTGAACAACAAGTGGCAGCCCAAGTCAGCTCTCTATTGATGGAATTAAACCAACTTTGTATCTAATGGAATACCCAGTAATTGACAGATAACGCGCTTATCCTTTGATCAACGTATCCCAAATATCTCCAGCTTATTCAACAGGCTACACAACTGGAAGTTGTTAGTCAGGCTGAGCACCAATGAGCCTTTCCTCTTCCAATTGGGGAGACAAGAGAGTATGAGGACAAGCAAGGGACCTTGATATCATTTGACGAGCCAATGAGGAATTGGTATGGGAACGATCCCCCCTTGTTAACCAAATAAATGATGCCAATCAACATGCGTAAAATGCTAGTTGGCAGCAAACCCGCCTGCAGAATATAATTGGAGAAGTTTTTTCACGATTACAAGCTGTGGAACAAAAACTGAATGAAGAGAGGGAATTCCACCAGGAATTGCAACATCAGTATGAAATGCTGCAACAGGAATTCCAGGTTGGACGGTGTAAATGCTATTTGGTGAAAGCGGAGCAGTTGATCAATGAACAGTTCATGGGGCATGCTGGAGCCAGGGGGAATGGGGCAGTTAGTGGTGATTTGGGGGAAGAATGCTATGAATCAGCAAATGAATATCCCTTGGGTGGTACAATAGACCCCCCATGCAACACCACTTCTTCTGAGTCCTTTTCAACAAATTTGAGTCCATCTGGCCAGCTGTATGATAACGCACAAAGGGATGGTTCTCATAGTCGCTCCAAAACCAATTCGCCTGCTCCTTGCATCTGGAACCTAAAGCAAAGCGAATTCATTTGGATCAAAAAATTACCTCCTTTCAGTTGTGATGGGAACCTACACGGGAAACTTTAAGTATTTTGAATTCTCTGTGGAAGGGGCTACTGATTGACAAAATGTGAAATTGTTGCTGTCTGCTTTAAATGTGGAAAGCGCAGATAAAGTCACCTACTATCTTCCAAACAGATTAGTATCTTATAAACAAGTTAAAGAGAGTGTTATCCGTCTGTTCAGGGGCGCTACCAAGATGTCCTAACGGAAAGTCAATATTATGACTATACAGTTTTACCAAAAAAAGACCCTGTCAGAATTTGCTGATTGGTTTTCAGTGGAAGCACACGTCCTACTTGGAGCTAACAGACTAACCACTGAGGATGTTGGTATAGTGAGGACGGTGGGTGTTTTTCCATATCAGGAACTTATAACACTATGTCTCACATGTTGGATGGGGATACTGGACTTATTCAAATCATGAATATCTTACGTCAACTCTCTACCACTAACAGCACCCCCAACATAGCCCAAAAAATCTCTGCTGCCCCTGCTCCAAACCCTTCAGGATATAAGCCGCAGCGATTGGGATATCAGCTGCTGGAATTTATTCATCCCTCATATGAGTTAGTGGAATCTTTTCAGCCCATGTATGCTTCACCAGTTCATCCGCGACCTTGGAACCATACCAGCAACTTCAGACCTGGCCCTTCCAGCCCAAACTATGTATGTGAACCTTTTATGAACACTTGCTTCCAGTGTGGATGGAGAGGGCATTATGCGGCCAATTGCCCTAGCAAACCACAAGTGTACGTAGTGCCAACTGAAAAAGTCAAGCAGGGAAAAGCTTGAGCGGAGTAGAGATGGGAAGCTCTATCTCCACTGAGTCCAAACCACTTGTGCCTAACAATTTCTAAACATCTTTTGGGTAAAATTCGAACCTTAATAAGATGATTTGTTATACCAGAAGCTTTCGTCAGATACCCCTGCTTCCACTTCCAAGAGTAAAAGTTCACCCCATTGGTCTGAGTTCCACCAAGACGTTCAGAAGCATTATGCATGACAGATCATGGAACAGACTGGCACCAGCAACGCGGATTCTTCAACGAATGTCACCTCTTTAGTAAGGGTTAACATAGCCATTCCAGTGGAGAAAATCACTAGTGAGTCTCCTCAGGTTGGCAAGAGCATTTCTCCCTTTTTGAGTAACACAAAGCCCTTGAATGTACAAGTATTAAACACTGATGGTTCTTCTTACTCAGAATGTACTTACTGCAATATTTTAGTTTGAAAGACAAAAATCCGCACTATCATAGACATGGGAGCACCGGTGAACATAGTCTCCACCTGGTTGGTGGCTAAACTTATGTTGAAACTGAATGTGTACCATCAAGTAATATACAGGGCCATGGGAACGCACAGCACTGTGTCCAAAGGAGCATATAGCGCGTTGCCTTTGAGATTTGGGTCAGTCCAGGTGTCCGCTCCAGTGGTGGTTTTGCCAAATAACAACTATGACATGATAATCAGTGCGGCATTTATGAGGAAATTTGGCATTTTGATAAATATGGCGGAGGAAACTCTTACTATTTTTAGGCCAACAGATTCCCATGTATTTTTCCACTTGTGGGATCCCAACTTATCCAGTCCACTCCAGCCAGATCAATCTAGTGTACAGCGATGGAGTGATTCCTGTTTGTTATTGACAATTGAGTCAGCAGACCAGGATCCTCCCCAACCAGATATATGAGTACAAAGGGATTTTTCTTTGGGCAATGAGCACCCTGGGCCTACCGGCTGGACCCAAGAGCATAGTAGGGACTGGGCTTGAATTTGATGTCCCTAAGGGGCTTTATGGAGAAATTATGGCGCCTCATCTGCACTCTCAGCTTGAACCACATGTGGCTCCAGGGTTACTGCTACCAGGGAATGGGGAGGTGAAAGTGCTGCTAGAGAACTTACAGAAGAAGGCAATAACAATCCAGCGGCACCAAGTGGTGGCTTACCTATATTTTGTTCCTATAGAGGAAGTTCGCAGTATTCATGATTTTGGCTCATATAAGGATCTTGGGCTACTGGCAAGATCATTGTTCAGCATAACGACCATGGTTCCGCGGGAAGTACTCATGGGGTTATCAGTAAAACAGCAAGATGAGGCTATGGCACTATTTGAAAAGTATCAGGATATTTTTGCACATGACAATCATGATTTGGGGTGCGCTCAAGGGGTGGTACATTGGATAGAAACGAGAGGATCACCCTCCCATTCATTTGCATCCTAATAGATGTTCAAAAGTGGTGGAAGAGGTCATCTCCAAAGAGGTGTTTAAACTTATCATGCAAGGAATGCTAGAGCCGTCAAACAGTCTGTGGACATCACCTGTGCTCATTGTAAAGAAAAAGGATGGCTTGAATCGAGTGGTTATTGACTATTGTAAACTCAGTAATGTAATGAAGAAGAATTTCTACCCTCTCCATGGATAAATGATGCATTGGACCAATTAGTGGGGCGAACTATTTTTCACTATGGATCTGATCTTGAGGTACTGGCAGATCAAATTGCCATTAGTGGAACGGGAAAAATGTGTGATCATCACCTCAAGAGGGTTGTTCCAGCTGACTCACATGCCGCAAGGATTGTGTAATGCCCCATCTACATTCCAGCGTGCCATGGATATGATCTTAGGTGATTTAAAGCTGTCTGCGTCCTAGTTTACCTTGACAACCTCAATGTGTTCTCGCGGATGTTTACCAAGCACCTGGCCCACTTAAAACAAGTGTTTCAGCGCCTGGCTGCTGCTAATATCAAGATTAATCCTTGAAAGTGCCATTTCTTTAAGGAACAACTTGAATAACTTGGGTTCGTCATAGATTCAAATGAGCTTAAACTGTAGCCAGCTAAGGTGGAAGAAATTAGCAAGAAGACTCGCCCAGGGAATAAGAGGGACATTCAGGTGTTTCTCAGGATAGTTAGGTATTACTGATGGTTCATTCCCGATTTAAATTGCATCAGGGCCCATTTTTGAGTTGCTAAAGAAAACTTTCCTTCAATTGGTCAGAACGATGCCAGAATGCTTATGATGTATTTTTAACTGCATTAGCAAGCGCACCCATTTTGCAATATCCCAACTTTGACAAACAGTTCATAGTACAAACAGACGCATCCCTCGTTGCTTTAGGGGCAGTATTATCTCAGAAGGACAATGACGGCGTGGACCATCTGTTGCATTCTGTAGTCAAAGCTTGAACTGTCATGAATGAAACTATACTGTAACCGAGCAGGAGTGTTTAGCGGTGATCTTCGCTTACAAACAATTTTGGGTATAATTTCATGGGGTAAGATTTCAAGTAGTAATGAATCACGCGTCCTTGCGCTGGCTACAGTATCTTCGTTAACCAGAAGGACGGCTTGCACATTAGGCTCTGAAGCTTCAAGCATATGATTTCGAGATTTTACATCAACTGGGAGCAAAACATCAAAACGTGTATTATATTTCTCAGTTGCCAACGGTCGTCATTACGGCGGATTTAGCTGATATAATGTATGAGAAGATGGTGGTGAACAAATACCAGGATGAGCTGCTGCAGCTGCTGCAGCTGATCAAGGTGTTAGATGGACTCAGGGAGGATACCTTCTTATGAGGGGAAGAACTATATAAGAGGATTGGAGACTTGACGCTGAATTTTCTTAAACCTTCATCTAGACCCTCAATTAATATGGATGCTCATTGGGCTGTAGGACATGGAGGACTGCGGAAAATGCTGGTTTTTGCAACCCCAATAGTTCTGGGAAAGCATGCACTATGATGTATTGGAAATGGTTAGCTGTTGCCATCAGTGTCAAGTGGAAAATCCTTTCCGCAAGAAAACCACATAACATCCAGTGAAACCACAGTTTGCATGGCACACCGTTTCCATTGATTTAGTGGGACCTCTGCTAACTAGCGCCAATTGATCTAAGTATATAATTATTGCCATTGATCATCTGACCCGATGGGTGGAGGCCAGGGCTATTAGTGACTTGAGTGCGTTCACCACTGTCAAGCTTATCATGGAGTGTTATACAGCACATGGCTGCCCACAGATCATTCTGATGGATAACGGAACCAACTTCACTTTGCATATCCTGCCAAAGCTGAACAAGTTGATGGCAATTCGCGGGGTTTTGACCACCTCTATCATCCAGAGTCAAATGGGATGGTGGAGCTAGTCAACGGAACCCTAGTGACCATACTCCACAAATCTGGTAATGGATCAGCTCTCAGAATGGAGTGTCCTTCTACTGACTGCTGTGTTTGCATATAATATCAGCTATCATTCATCTAATGATAAAAGCCCATTTCAACTCCTGTATGGTCAACATCCGGTTCTGCATGCCTTGCTCTATTCATGTGTAGAGGACACTGGTGGTGTTACCCAGCGATATTTGAAGACACTTGTGGATACTTTGATCTAGTTGCAAATGGAAGCCTACTCCACCAGTTTGGCCAAGAAGATTCACGATCAGGCAGCCAAACAGAAGTAACAGAGTGTTCTTCCGCTGTTCACTGTGGGGGGCCATGTTTTATTCTACGACCAGCACGGATTTGGGTGGAAAAACAAGCTCTCCAACATTTGGGCCGGCCTTTTGAGATAATTGAGAAGAATGGCATGATATCTACACTATTAAGGAACCTGCTGGGGGTCAGATTTTCAACCAAGTCCACGCAAAGTTTCTCCAAGAATATAAGCAGTAAGAGCCTATCATCCAGTCAAGGGGGGTAATTTCAGAAAGTTGATATGACTGGACAATACGCTACCCATAATGGCAGATAGGAGAGGAATCGAGATGAGTCTTGATATATATGAAAAAGGGGTATACAAATTATAATTGAGCAAAGTGATGACCATTTGGTGAAACAATGGGAATTATGCTGAGATGCGATATGAATGAGAGTAATTCAAAGAGGAAAGAAGAATAGAAGATTATCAAGCTGAGGATGCATCCAGCTTGAGGAACTGAGATATGAAGAGTCACATGGAAGATTAAGGGGGGAACATTTTATGAGGGAAACCAGAGTGCAGATGAGTCTGAAATTTATATTGAATTAGAGGTCAAAATAAGGGGCAATAGCTTCATACAAAGTTTATTGAGCTTATTAAGAAGTTAGCGATCCTCATATAATCTGAGTTAGTTGCTCAGTGGCTTATACCCTGTGCAAACTGACTCAGCGGAAATGAGCCTAGACGCCAAGAACTAACAGTATCCATGATTTATACCATAGCAACAAGGTCTTGAAAATGTCAAAGTCAATAAAATTTTTAGGAAAAAGCATATTAATTTCAACATCAGGATAAGATCTACACCTTTATCACTTTTCAAAGGAATTCTATGAAGCTCTAGTTACATGTGCCCTTTGTATACAGCTTTGTATTATAAATTGTGGAACTTAACATAAATAATAGAGCCTAATTCATCATGCGCTAAAGAGAGCCAACCTGATAGTAAAGAGTCAAAATTTAGGTATATCAATAGGTGTGACCTGCTACACCTTTTTTGGTATATGAAAATGCGGGATACTACAAAGGTACATCAAGGAAACAAGGTGAGATGTTTGAGCCAATTGGTCTTTATAAGCCGCTGGATAAAACTTACATATATTCAGTGCCTTATAACTGCTTTGTAAGGTGATAAGCCAGAAAAGATTTCCCTTTTATATTTTTAGTTACTAATGTAATCCTATATGAAGTAATCATTTTTTTGCGCTTATATAAAATGCTAATTATAATGAGAAAAGTAGACTTGGTTTAGTTCTCTAATCCTTTGTCGCAAACCAATGTTGTGAATTTAAAATTGCCTTCACTTGAACTAACTTAGATTAGTGAGTATGAAAAAGTTTCTTTGAGCATCAATGAGAAAATTTTGCGTTTTGTCTTCATTTTCTGTTGCTATGTGACACCAGCATATATTTTGGTATTATTGATATTTATAAAATTGTAAGGTGATTTGAGTCTTTTGATAGTTAGTACTTTGCCTTGATGTTTTCCCTTGGTAGTATAATTCTTATAAGATTCTTTTTATGTTTGAAGTATTAGTAGATACTGTAATTACTATGATGCTAATCCCCCAGTCCTTAAAGGTATTATAGACTATTGTTATTAGAATCAACAAGTAATACAGCATAATCCTTTTTTCTACCTTAAACAGATTTGTTTTTGTCTGAGTTTGTAAATAAAAAATTATATCTTAACCAAAAGTCTATCACTGACTTCTATTATGACAGATGTCTGAGTCATTGCTCATTATCCTATAGAAGTTTAAATCCAATGCATCAAGGGAATATTTTTAGTCTTATGTTAACTTTAGTTAGTATTATATCATATTTTTATTTATGTTGACGGAGATGTATAGCTAATTCATTTTAGGATTTATTCATGAGTAAATCTAAAATTTACAATATTAATAGATTTTAATCTGAGTTCCAGGACGCTGGATTTTTAGATGGGGAGGATGCTCAAAGGTGGTTTTTACCTTAAATCCAACAAATGGGGGATTGAAATCAATAATAATAATAAAAGTAAATAAACAATAAAAACTAAATAAGTTGAATTTCTTATATGTTTACTTAGTTGTGGCAGGAGATAATAAAAAAACCTCCTTAATAAGTCAATAATTAATATCTAAGACTTTGTGGCTCAATATTTGAATTGGTTAGTAAAATAAAAATAGGAATTATTGAGATTTGACCTATCAGATTGGTCAAGGCTCGCCTTGCATTTAGGGAACTTTCAATTGTTGATAGGTAGTATCAACCCATAAGGTAAGGTTTTAATATTTTACCCAATCATTTGATGGGAAAATCTTTGCACCTGGCAAGACCCCCTCCAACCCTATAAGAGGGGCCGGTCTCCATGTAGTTTGTTGTATTAGCCATGCAGCATGAAGGGGAGAGACCTTAGAAGGTATCCCCAGATTTGGCTGACGATTCAGAGCAATTTAACTGCCCAAACGTGAGTTATTTGCCTGAATGATAATGGAATTGTTACCCAAATTCAAGGGGTTCCACCAAGAAATGGCCAGGATCTTTTGGCCAATTTTGTCCAAATTATGAGCTGAAACACTCTTACCACAATATTGGACTTGTAGTTGTCCAAAACAGGATTTGTTTGCTAAAGTAGGTTTGAGTATATATGGGATGGTGTTTGAATGATATATCTACACTTGGTCAAAATTATTCTTTTAAGATAAAAAGTCACAGTATAAGGGTACTATTGCACACGTAATGAGTAGAATTAGAGGCTGCACAGTTCATTAGGCTTGTGCTTATCATTCCTTGGATGTCAACTGTCATAAATGGTTGGTGTTTGTGTAATGCAAAGGCCCAGTTCCTGTCACTGAAAACTTATTGAATTATTAGGTTCTTTATTGTAGTTATTGCTAGTCATTAATTATATATCATAGGTTTGTCACCCAGACTTATAATACCTGGGTTTCCAGTTTGTTGTTGGCTGGAGTCAAGCCTTATGTATTTTTAGTTTTACTGCGGGATTGAAAGTTTTTTGTTTTGTCATAGTCTTTGGTGAGTTCTTGTAAATTTTGCTTTGTTTTTGTACCTTTAGCTTATTAAGTCAGTTCCATTAAGAATAAAAATTCTTACTTTTCTTTCTCATTGCAAACACTTTTGCAACCCATTCAATTCAAGACTAAATCTAGTTTGATAATCTCATAGAGGGGATTAGTCTGCGCCCATGTCTGGGAGCAGTTGGGCAAGCAAGGCAAGAGGAGCAGGTGGAAGGCCTGCAGCCTCTAACATTCAAAAATGCCCCGGAGAATCTGGCGGAATAGAAAAAAATTAAAAAAACTGGCGGTCAATTTCCCCGGAAATACTCGTGTGGCAAGCATGATGCAACCAGTACATCAACACGCCACATTCCCAGCCACTTTCATTGGTGAAATTTGGAGTCCGTGTGTATCTGGACATCCAAAAAATGGCCCTATGGGAAAAATTTTGTGAAGATGTATACAAAATTTTCCCAACTGCGGTGTACGTTGCACCTCAATCCATGTCATGCGGTTGGCTGGACCTAGGTTTCGAAAGCAAAATAGCAGCAGATGAGGCTGCAGCAGTGCGCATAGTGGTCAACCTCCCTGAAGGGCAATGGGTCATCGAAACTAAATGCACCAGATGGACAAAACCAAACAAATTTTCCTCATGTTTGACTTTTTGCCTACTATGGTAAAACGTGACATTTTGGAGCAACACCTGAAAGATGGTCTCGCCATATATGGCGAAATACAATCTTTCAAAATGCAACATTTCATGCTGATGCCACACCTGTGCACTGGCAAAGCCATCGCAGTTCTGACCCCAACTGAGGAGATTGTGAAGGACCTAACCCAGATCCCACACTCCACCTTTATTGACATTGCAGGGTACACCACCAACCCATTCTGGGTAACTGTGGACAGCACGCCCCCCATTTGCACCCACTGTGACACGTTCAGCCATAAGGCGCACGCATGCCCCATCAAAGAGGGCGTCACATTCCAAGAGCACCCCTCGGCGGCCATGGCCAGCGGAGAGGCGCACTACAAACCAACTGCAAGCACCAAGGAGGCTTTCCCGTGGGGAGCACAAGGCTGCTACCTATTAGTAAAGCTCATCTCCCCGCAGGAGCAGAAGATGGCCAAGCAGGCCCATAGGACCACAGCCAAGGAAGCGGCCAAGGCCACCACCACCATCCCACACTCACAACACCAGGAGGACATGGAGACCTTTGCGGTGGAAGCGACTCAGGAATCCATCACCCAATCAGATTGGGAGGCCCATGCCAAACAGGCCACTCAATCTGAGGATCCAATGGGAGATTTGATCTCACCCAATCGCTGCACCCAAGCCCCAGTTGAAACCAACTTGGGACCTATCCCAACTGAAAAATTTTTTTTGCCCCACTCGATGGTGCACTGAACTTATCCGCACCACAAAAAATTCGTCCGACGTCGGGAAAACAAAAAGTGAAGGCCAAAGCCAACGCGACTCTTTCCACAAAAATTAACAAAAGCCCTGATAGCGTTGCTGCTAATACCCACGCTGCTATGAAAGCCCATGAGGACCTGGAAGAGGCTGGTGGGCCCGGGGCCCACCCCCTGACACCTAAGGTGCGATGGGGGAAACCTTCACTCTAGGGATGCTGAATATTGCCGGACTTAAGGCCTCCCCATCCTGGGCTAGGAAACTGAGTTTTTTACAAAACAATTTACCCGTGGATATCCTGGCCATCCAGGAGTCCCACTGTCCACGAGGTTCCAAGGAAGCTTGGAAAAAATGCTCCTACCATCCCTATCCTTTTGGTCAAAGCACTGTGGGGTGCTAATTCAGAAAAACAATTTTTTCAAATTTACATCTTCAGAAACATTCCTAAATGGCCGAGTGCTTGTTGTCACCTTCTCATGGGCTGATGTTGCACACACAATCATCAATATTTACGCCCCAAACAGTGCACAAGAGCATCAGGAATTTTCTCATTGGTCAAATCCCTCCCGCTACCCCCCAATTCTTTCCTAATTGGTGACATGAACTGAACCTCACCAACGGACAGGTGGCCACCCTCACCAACGGACAGGTGGCCACCCTCACCCCACGCCCCACAGGGTCATGTAGAACTACACATTCTGAAAAGCCACCCTTGGGTTAATGGATGCGCTGCCGTGACATGCCCCACTGCTCGAAAACATGATGCGTCCCCACATCCACAACAGCCAATTAAGGTCCATGACCCGCATCGACCTTATTCTAGCACCAGCGAAATTCCAACCCCACATCTCCCACTTCAAAACAACGAAAATGGAATTCTCTGACCACCAACTGGTCTTGATAACATACCACTTACCTGTCACAGTTGCAAAGGCCCCACATTGGTGCAAAATCCGCCCCTCAGAGCTCGCGTCGCCAGGATTTTCCACGTGGGTGGAATCAGCAACTTTGGCAAAATCATTTGTTGCACCGTTTTGTGCGGACCCCATTTCCACATGGGCAACTTTCAAAGAAGACACCATCCGCCACTATTGCCATCTCTCATCTAGACGCTCACGAGCCACATTGGCAGTTATATCACGCGCGCTGGTGGAATTGGCCAACTTGGAATTCAACATTTCAGCCTCAGGATATAGCCCTGCATGGGGCCTGAAGTGGGCGGAGGCAGCTGCCCACCTCAACGCACTCAAAAGGCAACACAAACATCGGATTTGTGTCCAATACAGGGCCACACGCATCACTAAAGGCGACAAATGCACCACATACTTCTTCAAAAATTTTTTTTGCACCACGCCAGAGTGTGGCCTGCACACAGGTGCAAAGATCGGATAATTCTATTATGGATACACTGGCCAAAGTGGCAATTGAAACGCAAAGATATTACTCCAAGTTATACCGAGCTGAACCAATTCAGCCAGCCAAAATGGCAGAACTTCTCACCAGAGCTCATATCTGCACCATTTTCCGATACCCAGAAATAATGAATTTGATTACTCCGAACGAATTATGGACTACCATTCGCGGTGCACCAAATCGAAAATGCCCAGGCCCAGATGGCATTCCATATGAATTCTACAAAAAATATTATATATATATATCCCCATTGCTGCTAGCCTCACTTAACCAAAGCCTGTTGAAAACGCGCCTCCTACCAGGAGGACATGAGGCCTTTATGGTCACACTCTTAAGAAAGGGGATAGGCTAGACTTAGCCAACTGGTGCCACATTTCTTTAACAAACACAGACACCAAAAGTTTAACAAAAATAATGGTTAACCGTTTAGGGACTGTAGCATCTGCCACCATCTCCCCAGAACAATTTGGTTTCATCCCCAGAAAGTCGATTTGGGATACCGTGCACTCTGTGGCTAATGTATGTCAGTCCACAGCCTCTGGGGCACTTGTATTCTTGGACCAACAAAAGGCCTATGATAGAGTAAGCTGGGAATAACTTAGGGCCTGCCTCCAACAATCCCACCTACCTCCCTGCTTCATTAACTGGGTGATGCTGCTCACGGAATCTGCAACAATGGCAGTGCGCGGCCCAGGTTTCCTAATGGAAGTAGTCCGTCCTCAAAGGGGCCTGCGACAAGGGGATCCCCTCAGCCCACTCTTATACAACTTCAGCCTTGACCCACTCTTGCGAAAAATGTATGCCCAACTCACTGGGGTCCATGTGCCAGGCCAAACCCCAGTCAAGATGATGGCATTTGAAGATGATTGCGTGATGGGGGTGTCTAATAACAAAGATGCACGCGCGCTTGAAGCCCATCATCCAGGAATATTCCTGGGTAAGCAATGTGGCACTGAACGCCTCCAAAACCGAAATCATCCTCCTTGGTCAGTTTCAGAACTGCTGGGCCCCAGCAAGTAGTTCCCAACCCGGCCCATCTGCTCGCCCACGTTCACGCCTTACTAACTCAAAACACACCGCTCCACTGGTGCTCCCCTTTGTGCCACGACCTACCATAGGACCGGTACGCCATCTGGGCGTGTGGTTGGAGGCAGGTGGATATGCGTCAGCAGTAATGAAGTGCCATATACTGGACAACGTGACGAAGCGAATCGCCTCTCTCAGAGCCCACCATACTACCCTCACTGGCAGGGTTGTTCTTGCCAACTCTATGCTCCTATCCAAAGTCTGGTTTGGAGCCCACGCCATCCCCTTCTCCCCAAGCTTCTTCAAATCCCTGTATGCTTTGCTACAAGGTTGGCTTTGGTCAGGCCGCCCTCCACCAGTACGGCTAGAGGTCATATTTGGCCCTCATCATCATGGTGGCATGGGCCTACTTGACTTCAAAGCCCATGCCGCTAAGATCCTGGGCACCTGGATTGCGGCTGTCACTGCTCCTACACTCCCATCCCAACACTGATCCCGCGCGGCCGCTCCAACTTCTCCCGAGCCTTGGGCCTCAACAACCCATCAAACCCCCACTCCCTGATGAAATACCTCGCATCACACATATCAGCCACAGGTCCTCACGGGACCAAAACCCACTACAAACGAATCCTACTCTCCATGCGAAGCACAGAGTGGAGAATTTGTATTAGTGGACATACAACCCGAAGAGGCTGCCCCTCTCCTCAGTTCACACAAGAGGTACAGGGCTACCCATCCATGATGGCGTGATCCCCATTCGACCCCAAGTCCTATCCATGGTGGACTACCTGGACATGATGGACATCCCTTATTCCACTGAGACCCAAAAGACTATCTGGAAATACGCACACCATCCTCTGTTGCAGCCTCAAGTCCACTCCCATGTGTGGCGCTGCCTGAGGCGGGTGTATCATACAGCTGGAGCGCTCTAATGCTTTACACTCATCCTGTGTCGTGTGTGGCCAGTAGGAACGCTGTTCCACCGCCTGGCCAAGTGCCCCACCTCTAAAGTAATATGGCGCGAAGTCCAACGTCTGCTAGGCCAGGATCAAACGCATCCCTTCAGTCTGTCAAGAGATATGTTTGCTTCATCAATGGCCTCCCCCTCCCACCCTCCCTCCATGCTCTGGTGGTTGCAATCGCCATGTGGACTATCCACACGATTGTCTTGGATGCCATCGCTGGATCCATCCCCACCCTCCCTGAAGCTGTCCACAGATTCTGGTCTCATTTGGTGGATCACTTTCAAGCGTGGATGTTTGGATATCTCCCACCGCATCGCTGACAGCTGGTCTCCTCCTGGTTCTCAGTCTGGTTCATCAAATCAGACCCCTTCCTCCACACGTGCTCAATAGTGGCTACGTCCCCTACACACGTTCCCTCCCCTTCCCATAAGTGGCGTTCCCGCTGGCAACAAGAGATAGCATCGCTTCTCTGGGGTGCCTCCCCTGGTACTAAGTTTTGTCTCGTCTGAGTCATATTCGGAAGCGTCCATCCCATGGTTGGCCTTCCCCACAATGAATTTAAAATTTAAAAGAATAAAAATTCATTTCATACTTAATATTATCTTATTATTACTGAAAATATGCTCTTAATATTTTATAGTTAAAAAGTGATGCAAAGCACATAATTTTTTGCTTTCATATCTGCTTAATACTTTTTGCATGATGTATAAATCTAATAAGGCTAATGTATTAATCTTTTTTATTTAACTGAGGCAAGCTGACCAGGGGACAGGCATTACTGAAAGAAAGAAATGACATGAAACCTGAACAGGGTCAACTCTGTCAAAGAAAGTTTTCTTTACCTTTGGATCGGGACTCAAATTTTTATGGTTACATCATGGGTGAGGTTTTCATGTTATGAGACCTAATAACTGCCAATAGCTTCCTTTGGCTGGCACCCTGATTGATGTGCGAGAGGCGGGAATCAAACCCGCAACCTTCAGGTTGGTAGCCATATGCCCTTACCAACTCACCTTCCACCCCTAATGTATTAATCTTTTTAATATTATTTTAAATTAATATAATATAGATTTTATAAAAGTATAGTAGATATAAATCACAATACATATCTTATAGTCTATTAGTACTTCTTTTGTTAGTAACATACACAGATAAAAATAAAGTTTTTTACAAAACTTAATCATATATAAGATATGGATATCTAAATTAGAAACCTGTTTACACTTTATAGTAAATTAAAATATAAATTTGCTTATTACACTAGCATTGTTCTATATTTTTATTTATTTTAGGTAAGCCAACCAGGGGACAAACATTACAAAACTAAAAAACAAAAAACTTACATAACTAAATAATTTTAAACAATAAGCCTAAAATTATCAGATTAAATTATACATACCAATCAAAAACAACCAATCAGGTGGGCAGCGGAAAACTGCTTATCCAACCATAGTGGAAGGGGAGGGGGATCAGGAAGCTCATTTTTGGCAGCAGCTTCCTCATCCCAAGTAGGGCGCATGGCAAGTTGGAGAGAAAGGGTGTTGGGGCATCATCAGAATGTGATTCAATATCACTAATGATTGGTATTTCATGGAAATTGCCAGCTAAGATGATGGCGCTGATATATTTGGCTAAAGCCTTTTTGGATTTAATGCAGGTGTCTTGGAGTTTACTAAATGTGACAATTTTAGTTCAGGCAATCTTAGCTTTAGGATTTCGTGCTACAGTTTCCACGTTCTGGATAGCGTCATTGACATTTTTGTGCAATTGCCTTACTATAATATTACTTTGAGGGGTGAGGATTGAGGTGGTAACAGGAGGAAGAAAACCTCCTGTGAGCATCGCCACTGATTTAGTGACAGCTTTTTGGAGGGGATGACAATCTGGCATGCAGCTGCTTTGCCTCAAACTGATGGTCACTACAGAATGATTTGGCATTTGGTTGTGGGGCATATAAATGAGGGGGTATTTGGCGTCCCGCTCTGCATTAACAAACTGCTCGATTTGCAGAGATGGTTCTTCAATGAGATTACCTGATTCATCAATTTCAGCCAATAACTCCCATGGGTTCTGGTTAAAATCGAATTGGGGAATTGGCATATGGTTAAGGTTTGATTGATTCATTTGAGGAAGCATGGGATCAAACTGGGGTCCAATCCAGTGCTTTATTGGAGGGATTGTGTGTGGAACTGGGGCTAATATGAGGCTGATTAGAGGCTGCAGGTGCAGCTGCAGCAACAGGCTTTGGGGGAGGGGAGGGTAGGCTCATACCCCATACCAGAGCTGGAGTGGGGTGGGCAGCATATTGGAAGCCAGCTGATGAAAAGTCTAAGCTGACAGAAGCAGCTAAGGAAGGGCACTTGCGTTTAGAGTGGTCCAACTCAAAACAGGACAGACAGATCATTTGTTCACCCTTGATGCGGCCCAGTATGGATGGTCAGGGTCAGAAAAAATGATGGCATGAGGGGGAATTGACAAGGTGATTTTATTAAATTCAGGGCTGATTGTGGCATATGCAAGGCCCATCAAGGCGTGTGGCCCCATTTGGGACCACAAATTGTAAGATGGGGTTGGAGCCATAGCCTGCCAAACCTTCCATCAGCTCCTGATGGAGCATCACATGAGGTGGGTGGGCAAACCAGCAAACTGTACCAAAGTGGTATCCACTGAGAGCTTGGTCTGAATTGTGGGGAATGGGGTATCCTGGATTACCAGGGGCACAGTTGCCTCAGTGGCAGCATTAGCTTCACAGGTGAATCTTAGATCAAAATATCCCTTATATGGGCGTAAATCTATAAAACTAGTGGGAGTCATCACCGCTTGAGCCATTTTGATAATGGCTTGGTCATGGTAAGGGAAAGGTTTCACATAGTCACCCTAAGGCCAAAGTGCATGTTGCTCCAGGGGAGCACCAAGGGGGCAACAAAGTACCACTTAGGTATTAGTGTGGTGAGCTTTGAGATCCTTGGGAGAAACGAAATGTCCCAAGGGTTTGGTATGACTGGGCAAGCCAGTCCGAGCACATTTTCTGCCAGATGTAAAAAAGTGGGGGGAGTTTCACAACTGCCCCACACTGGAGCAGCCAGCAGAGAATCCAAGGACATTATAGTGAAACTAAGGCAGGCAATCAAAATTCACTTTCTTTTGTTTTCCATATAATTTGCTCAGAAAGTTAAATCAAGTGGAAAGAGAGTATACTAGCCTTATTCTAATATAACTAAATAATTTTGTATAGATAGTATAGTTAAAGGAGCTTAAAACTTACTTACCTCAGCATCATTATTAAATAATTTGATAAATTTATTATTCTATTAAATTGATTTTAATGGTTTTTATTTTATAGATAGTTGGTAGCTAATATTATTATACCTAGTATTTAAAGGAGCATCTAATGTGATAGCTTAAAATATATAGAGGAGTGGTAGCATAGCGGAGTGGTTCCTGCTCCACTCTGGGTTGGGTTTTGATTGACACAAGGTCAAAGCCAGCACAGATTAAAATAACTTGGCGTGGTATATTTGTCCTAAGGTTAACCCCCTCATTCACTTAGCTTACACTATATATAAATCCATATACTTTTCTTCTTAAATTTTTTATTAATAAAATTGAAAGAATGATAAAAAAATCCAGTAAAATTATCATGTAAAAATGTAGAGATACAATAAAAACTTAATATTAATCAAATAAATAATGCTAAGATATTAAAAATCTTTTCTATCTCGTTGCAAACACTTTCTGCAACCTATTCAATTCAAGACTAAATCTAGTTTGATAATCTCACAGAGGAGATTAGTTTGCGCCCATGTCTGGGAGCAGTTGGGCAAGCAAGGAAAGAGGAGCAAGCAGAAGACCCGCGGCCTCCAACGTTTGAAAACGCCCCAGAGAATCCGGCGGAATAGAAAAAATCTCAAAAAACTGGCGGTCAAAATTTCCCCAGAGATACTCACATGGCAAGCACGATGCAACCAGTACATCAACATGCCACACTCCCAGCCACTTTTGTCAGTGGAATTTGGAGTCCGTGTGTATCTGGACATCCAAAAAACGGCCTTATGGGAAAAATTTTGTGAAGATGTACACAAAATTTTCCCGACTGTGGTGTATGTTGCACCTCACTCCATGTCACGCGGTTGGCTGGATCTAGGCTTTGAAAGCAAAATAGCAGCAGATGAGGCTGCAGCAGTGCTCATAGTGGTCAACCTCCCTGAAGGGCAATGGGTCATCGAAACCAAATGCACCAGATGGACAAAATCAAACCAAATTTTCCTCAATTTTGACTTTTTGCCTACTACGGTAAAACGTGACATCTTGGAGCAACACCTGAAAGATGGTCTCGCCATATACAGCAAAATATAATCTTTCGAAATGCAACATTTCATGCTGATGCCACACCTGTGCACTGGCAAAGCCATTGCAGTTCTGACCCCACCTGAGGAGATCACAAAGGACCTAACCCAGATCCCGCACTCCACCTTTATTGACATCACAGGGCATACCACCCACCCATTCCAGGTAACCGTGGACAGCACGCCCCCCATTTGCACCCAATGTGACGCGTTTGGCCATAAGGCGCACGTATGCCCCATCAAGGAGGGCATCACATTCCAAGAGCACCCCTTGGCGGCCATGGCCAGCGGAGAGGCGCACTACAAACCAACCGCAAGCACCAAGGAGGCTTTCCTGTGGGGAGCACAAGGCTGCTACCTATTGGTAAAGCCCATCTCCCCGCAGGAGCAGAAGAAGGCCAAGCAGGCCCATAGGGCCGCAGCCAAGGAAGCGGCCAAGGCCACCACCACCATCCCACACTCACAACGCCAGGAGGACATGGAGACCTTTGTGGTGGAAGCGACTCAGGAATCCATCACCCAATCAGATTGGGAGGCCCATGCTGAGTGGGCCACTCAATCCGAGGATCCAATGGGAGATTTGATCTCACCCAATCGCTGCACCCAAGCTCCAGTCAAAACTGACTTGGGACCTATCCCAACTGAAAATTTTTTTTGACCCACTTGACAGCGCACCAAACTTATCCGCACCACAAAAAATTCATCTGACGTCAGGAAAACAAAAGCGAAGGCCAAAGCCAACGCAACTCTTTCCACAAAAATTAACAAAAACCCCAATATAATTGCTGCTAACACCCGCGCTGCTGTGAAAGCCCATGGGGACCTTGAAGAGGCTGGTGGGCCCAGGGTCCCACCCCCTCACACCTAAGGTGCGATGTGGGAAACCTCCACTCTAGGGACGCTGAACATCACTGGACTCAAGGCTTCCCCATCCCGGGCTAGGAAACTAAGTTTTTTACAACACAATTTACCCGTGGATATCCTGGCCATCCAGGAGTCCCACTGTCCACGAGGTTCCAAGGAAGCTTGGAAAACAATGCTCCTCCCATCCCTATCCTTTTGGTCAAAGCACTGTGGGGTGCTAATTCAGAAAAATAATTTTTTCAAATTCACATCCTCAGAAACATTCCTAAATGGCCGAGTGCTCATCAGCACCTTCTCATGGGCTGACGTTGTGCATGCAATCGTCAACATCTACGCCCCAAATGGTGCACATGAGCGTCGGGAATTTTTCTCATTGGTCAAATCCCTCCTGCTACCCCCTGATTCTTTCATAGTTGGTGACATGAAATGTTGGCTAACCTCACCAATGGACTGGTGGCTGCCCTCACCCCACGCCCCACAGGGTCACGTAGAACTACGTGTTCTAAAAGCCACCCTTGGGTTAATAGATGCACTGCCGCGACATGCACTACTGCTCAAAAACATGATGTGTCCCCACATCCACAACGGTCAATTAAGGTCCATGACCTGCATCGACCTTATTCTAACACCGGCAAAATTCCAACCCCACATCTCCCACTTCAAGACAACAAAAATGGAATTCTCCAACCACCAACTGGTCTCAATAAACCTACCACTTACCCGTCACAGTTGCAAAGGCCCCACATTGGTGCAAAATCTGCCCCCCAAGCTCGCATCGCCAGGATTTTCCATGTGGGTGGAAGAGGCAACTTTGGCAAAATTGTTTGTTGCACCATTTTGCGTGGACCCCATTTCCACATGGGCAACTTACAAAGAGGACACCATCCGCCACTATCGTCATCTCTCCTCCAGATGCTCACGAGCCACATCGGCGGTTATCTCGCGCGCTCTGGCAGAATTGGCCCACTTGGAGTCCAACATTCCAGCCACAGGATACAGCCCTACATGGGGTTGGAAGTGGGCAGAGGCAGCCGCCCACCTCAACGCACTCAAAAGGCAACACAAACATCAGGTTTGTGTCCAATACAGGGCCACATGCATCACTAAAGGTGACAAATGCACCGCATACTTCTTTAAAAATTTTTTAACCACGCCAGAGCATGGCCTGCACACAGGTGTGAAGATTGGATAATTCCATTGTGGACACACTGGCCGAGGTAGCAATCAAAATGCAAAGATATTACTCCAAGTTATACCGAGCTGAACCAATTCAGCCAGCCAAAATGGCAGAATTTCTCGACAGAGCTCATATCTGCACCATTTTCTGATACCAGGAATTAATGAATTTAATTACTCTGAACGAATTATGGACAGCCATTTGCAGTGCGCCAAACCGAAAATGGCCAGGCCCAGATGGCATTCCATATGAGTTCTACAAAAAATATTTCAAATATATATCCCCATTGCTGCTAGCCTCACTTAACCAAAGCCTGTTGGAAACGCGCTTCCTACCAGGAGGACATGAGGCCTTTACTGTCACACTCTTCAAGAAAGGGGATAAGCTTGACTTAGCCAACTGGCGCCCCATTTCTCTAACAAACACAGACACCAAAAGTTTAACAAAAATAATGGTTAATCGTTTAGGGACTGTAGCATCTGCCACCATCTCCCCAGAACAATTCGGTTTCATCCCCAGAAAGTCGATTTGGGATAACGTGCACTCTATGGCTAATGTATGTCAGTCCACAGCCTCTGGGGCACTTGTATTTTTGGACCAACAAAAGGCCTATGATAGAGTAAACTGGGAATACCTTAGGCCTGCCTCCAACAATTCCGCCTACCTCCCTGCTTCATTAACTGGGTGATGCTGCTCACAGAATCTGTGACAATGGCAGTGCGTGGCCCAGGCTTCCTAACGGAAGTAGTCCGCCCTCAAAGGGGCCTGCGACAAGGGGATCCCCTCAGCCCACTCTTATACAACTTCAGCCTTGACCCACTACTGCGAAATGTGAATGCCCAACTCACTGGGTTTCCATGTGCCAGGCCAAACCCCAGTCAAGATGATGGCATTTGCAGATGATTGCGTGGTAGGGGTGTCTAATAACAAAGATGCACGCGCACTTGAAGCCCTCATCCAGGAATATTCCCGGGTAAGCAACGCGGCACTGAACGCCTCCAAAACCGAAATCATCCTCCTTGGTCAGTTTCAGAACTGCTGGGCCCCAGCAATTAGTTCCCAACCTAGCCCATCTGCTCGCCCACGTCCACGCCTTACTAACTCAACACACACCGCTCCACTGGTGCTCCCCTTTGTGCCACGTCCTACCATAGGACTGGTGCGCCATCTGGGCGTGTGGATGGAGGCAGGCGGATATGCGTCAGCAGTAATGGAGTGCCATATACTGGACAACGTGACGAAGCGAATCGCCTCTCTCAGAGCCCACCCTACTACCCTCACTGGCAGGGTTGTTTTAGCCAACTCTATGCTCCTCTCCAAAGTCTGATTCGGAGCCCACGCCATCCCCTTCTCCCCAAGCTTCTTCAAATCCCTGTATGCTTTTCTGCAAGGATGGCTTTGGTCAGGCCGCCCTCCACCAGTACGGCTAGAGGTCATGTTTGGCCCTCATCATAATGGTGGCATGGGCCTACTTGACTTCAAAGCCCATGCCGCCAAGATCCTGGGCACCTGGATTGCGGCTGTCACTGCTCCTACACTCCCATCCCAACACTGGTCCCGCGCGGCCCGCTCCAACTTCTCCCGAGCCTTGGGCCTCAACAATCCATCAAACCCCCACTCCCTGATGAAATACCTCGCATCACACATATCAGCCACAGGTCCTCACGGGACCAAAACCCACTACAAACGAATCCTACTCTCCATGCGAAGCACAGAGTGGAGAATTTGTATTAGTGGACATACAACCCGAAGAGGCTGCCCCTCTCCTCAGTTCACACAAGAGGTACAGGGGCTACCCATCCATGATGGCGTGATCCCCATTCGACCCCAAGTCCTATCCATGGTGGACTACCTGGACATGATGGACATCCCTTATTCCACTGAGACCCAAAAGACTATCTGGAAATACACACACCATCCTCTGTTGCAGCCTCAAGTCCGCTCCTATGTGTGGCGCTGCCTGAGGCGGGTGTATCATACTGCTGAGCGCTCTAACGCTTTACACTCATCCTGTGTCGTGTGTGGCCAGTATGGAACGCTGTTCCACCGCCTGGAGAAGTGCCCCACCTCTAAAGTGATATGGCGCGAAGTCCAACGTCTACTGGGCCAGGATCAAACGCATCCCTTCAGTCTTTCAAGAGATATGTTTGCTTCATCAATGGCCTCCCCCTTCCACCCTCCCTCTGTGCTCTGGTGGTTGCAATCGCCATGTGGACTATCCACACGATTGTATTGGATGCCATCGCTGTCTCCATCCCCACCCTCCCAGAAGTTGTCCACAGTTTCCAGTCTCATTTGGTGGACCACTTTCAAGCGTGGATGTTTAGATATCTCCCACCGCGTCGCCAACAGCTGGTCTCCTCCTGGTTCCCAGTCTGGTTCATCAAAACAGACCCCTTCCTCCACACGTGCTCAATAGTGGATACGGCCCCTTCACACGTTCCCTCCCCCTCCCCATAAGTGGCGTTCCCGCTGGCAACAAGAGATAGCATCGCTTCTCTGGGGTGCCTCCCCTGGTACTAAGTTTATCTTTCCTGAGTCATATTCAGAAGTGTCCGTCCCATGGTTGGCCTTCCCCGCAATAAATTTAAATTTAAATAATGGTAAGATATTTAGAGAAATACTTATTTTATTACAATACAAAGTAAGTGTCACAGATGATATATCTACTACAATTAAAGAAACAATATTTATACCTTATGATCATATGTTTGTTATGAAGAGCTGCTATCATAGTTGGTCCTTCATCTAATTATCACCTTGACGTCACAGGTTCAAATTCCACCTTCCACACATATATTAGGGTGCCAGCTAAGTAATCCTATTAGCAAATAGTTATAATAAAGTAGCCAGAAATCTCACATTTTTAATGCAACATTAATTCTGTATTGAAGCTATTAGAAAACTTTTAATTGATAAGTTCTGCATAATCACATGATTTGGTAACAATTTTTCAAAATTCTGTTAGTATCTTTCACCCAGTTGCCCTGAATCAGACAAATATAATATTGTTTCAATTGTAACAACTTGCTTCTTTATTTTATAGATAGATAGACACAACTTGAGCTAAAAAATGATAGATAGACACTTTTATAATCATAAATTCCATCTTTAATTAATAAGTAGAAGAATTTTTTTAGTACTAGATTAATATTTAGAAGTTTGACTATATCAAAAGAGAGTATTTTGTCATAATAGTTAGTAGAATAAAAAGACGAATTTCATTATATGCCTCTTTGACTCAACTCTCTCTCTTGCTAAGCTCAATTTATTCAAAAGTGACCATAACAAAATTAGAGAGAATATTTCGTCTGCTAGTGTGTTACTGCGCCTATAGATCTGTACCCCGGGCCACCAACTCTAGTGTAAGTAGGATTCTCCGCCCGTCAGTTCTAAGCACAAATAAATGGTTGGCCTGCTTCTGCTCACCAATTTTGCAATAGCAAGCAATACAAAAGCCACAATGGTAAAAAAATCCACCAGACTACTCTCCGCTGACTCCACCCACAGGGTAAGGGCAACGGTTCCCACTCATCTTAAAATGAGTTTACAACTACTTCTGCACCTAAGCAGAACACAATACTAATAAACTAGTCCTTTTTTAAATCACACCGCCACAGAAAGTGACTCTAACAGATCACTTCCTGCTGCTGACGCCCATGGGCCAGTCATTAAAGACACCCAATTGCATCATGATGAATTGCACCCACCTCTGCGTGCAACGTTCCTTTCATCTTTAAAATGACGCCAATGGGGGCATGAACCCCATTGAAGCAGCAACTAGCCCATCTGGGTCGTGAGGACTATCTTATGCTCAAGTCCCAATATGCTTCCCCTACTAAGCCCATGGGGCTTACTAAAGAGAGCTCTGGGGATGCAGTAAAATCTGGTCATTTAGTCTTTGAGAATTTACCTGGAGGATCCAAGCCTGGTATCTCACCCAATTGGTCTAAAAAAAGTGCCAGCCAGAATTCCTGATAATGTTACTGTTGAATAGAATTTCAACTCTGACACTTTCTGTAAAGACCAATTGACTAATTT
The DNA here is from genome assembly GCA_022478985.1 of Massospora cicadina. NCBI lineage: Eukaryota > Fungi > Entomophthoromycota > Entomophthoromycetes > Entomophthorales > Entomophthoraceae > Massospora > Massospora cicadina. The sequence goes on along the minus strand of JAKSZP010018799.1, from coordinate 56,692 downwards.
GTTGGATTAAATTCCTGTTAAGTCTACAGTTGAATTGGGGTCACTTCTTGCCAACGATCAACCAAGTAGACCACTTAAATTATTGGGCAACACCCCTGACAAATTTCATTCAGCGGCAGGCACTCTCCCCATCCAAACTCATACTGATCACATTATATATTTATTGATCTGTAACCCCAATGGGGTAGCAGTAGCATCAGGAACTGAGTCTGACGGATCAGCCACCAGGCTAGTTTATCAGAAAAAAAAAATTAAAATATCACCAGAGGTTTAACTACCGCCACCGTGGTCAAACCATCAACTAGACCACCCATGAAATACATGCCTGTGAAAAATATATACTCAGGAAATGTGGGGTGTCTTTTTGTGAGAATTAACAGTGGGAGACGCATCAGTTCCCTTACTCCATGGCGATTCAGTGGATTACAAAAGCCATTTCACCTGCCATCACTGCTGTTTGGAGCTACCATAAGTTCTAAGCTGGAGCCACCAAAAGCTGGCTTGATAACCAAATCTCACTGGATATGGCAGCCTTTTTCAAATCTTTGTGAGTTTATACTGAAAGTTGAGCTCAAATAGATGTGACTTTAATTCAATAACCCATCATTGAGGCCGCCGTTTGCGAGGATCTGAAGCCCATGGATGCAAAATCCTGGATGGAAGCCGGTATTAATCTCCACAATATGATAAATTAAGTCAAAGTGGGAGTACCATTAAAAATTCGCTTAAGCTGTCAGGAGTTTGAGCCTATTTGCAACGGAACTTACTGCATATGTGAAGCACTTCATAAACATTTACAAAAGCCCTCAAAATGGGCCTGGCATTCCTTTCCAGTTGAAATAGCACTGGAATGTTACAATACCACGTTATCCATTGAGGAGGCTCTACCATGACTGTGGTCAGGTTCAAGGATACTAAAGCCTTACACTGGTCATATACCAGCATCCTGTCAGCAACTGCGTCTGACCTAATGAATGCAGGTTGGACTAGGATGAAGGCTGTAGAGTGGAGGCTCTTCTGGGAATGGTTGCCAAAAGAGTCCATAAACTGGTGCAATAATGGGTATACTCCACTAGAAATGAAATACTGGTTCTGCAAAGGCACCAGTATTGAGCAAGTTTGTAAATGGTATGAGCTGGGGTAATAAACTCTATCCATGAAATTCTTTGTGGATGCGCGTTCCCCATTTTAAAATGGAAAATCTGGCAAGACTTCGCCACACTTGCTGAAACGGCTATTTGGGATGATGCAGAGTTCAGCTCAAAATCCACCCAACTGTGGATGTAACATGAAGTTTCGCCACAAGCATAAGTGGCATTGAAGGGTGTCACAACTCCTGACCTTGGGAGTGAATGGCTCAAAGCGGGAATCCACATCGAAACCCTTTGGGACTGAAAACAGTCATTCCCCAAGTCATCTGTTGCCACTCCTTATGCTGCTGAAGGCTTTGCCCCACGGAGGTTTTCCAATGGAGTGAAGCAGATATGCCTTCTGCCATAGCGAGGATCTTTACTGATGGGGCTGTAACAGCATCATGATGCAGGCTTAATGCCAGCATGACTCCATCATGACGGAGGCTCTGCAACAGCACCTGCATCTGACGTGTGGGCCTGAAGCCGCCCTCCACTGGTACCATCTGTGTTTCTCGTTGATTGATTTACTATGCTGGCAAAATTTGGAGATCAGGGCATCAATGGCCAGGAATATAACCTGCTGCAGTATTAATATCTGCCAAGTCAAAGCCTTCTTGAACCGGGGTTTACCTTGATAAATCACACAGTTGGATTATGAAGGGTAACCCCAACTGATGCACCAAAACCTACCCATAAAATCCAAGTCATACAGTGCAGCAGCAGCACATACTGATGAAAACTAGTGGAATGGGGCCAGTAGCCACATCAACTATATCTGCAAACTGATCAAAAGAATCTTTACGGACCGCCAGGCACCTAAGTCATATCTTGAAGATACCTTTAAAATCCACTTGCAACTAGTGGAGGAAGAGGAGTGGTCTGACCTCAGAAAGTCATTTTACCATGAACTCAATGAGGTCTTAACTGGTGGGGACTTCAACCACCACTGGGTACCTGAACGTAGTTACATTAATACTGAAAAAACAGGTGAGCTCAACTGCAATAAAATCCTCGAGGTTGAGATAAAATACAAAAGGGTATACCTGCATATGAAACCAACATGCTATGCAAACCAAACCGCACAGTGGGTTATGTACAAAATCATATGACAGATAGGGAGAGAGAATGTTTACACAAGGCGATCAAATTGGCCTCTCATACTGTGTGGAAGTTTGGTAATTTTGGCAGGCTGGCATGACTATACTGCTAAGTGCATTAACCCCCGGACTGTGGAGGCACTCTACAAGCTGGCTCCATGTATGAGGTCAAAATAAAATAATCCTTCACCAATTCATCTGCCTACCCAGTCTCATCTTGGTCGTTTACATGGAGAAGGAAGACGCTAAACAGGTATGCCGGTTCTGCTATCAGACTTTCCACATGATGGTCCAATGTCACCACAAGAAGGAAATAATTTCTTGCGAATTTGACTATGATCCACTAGGTGATATCATCAACGTTGGGATGAAGAATTTCCTATGTCCCAAAGCCAAGGAATGGCTCCTGTGGAGCCTGACTGAAGTTGAAGATATGAAGCGCTAGCAACAGGAGCTGGACGTCACCAATAAGGAAGCATGGGAAAGGGAGGTGGACAAACAACCCAAAGAAGATGATGACCCATCATAAACCTCATCTCCAAGGCGTATGTGGTGGAGATGGGATGGGACCAGACCCAGTTGCTCCTCGCCCATTGCAAGCGGAGTGGATATCCACAGGGAGGTACGCTGACAGTAAAATGGCCCCAAGAAGTTGTCAAAAGTGAGCCAACTGACAACAACTCCTACTAATTTTTCAAGTAAGCTCAAAAAACTAAAATTGGGTAAAAAATCAGCATGAAAATCACCAGTGAAAAAAAACCATGCTGAAGCTCAATCACCCTCCATGGGAGGCCATGACGCCAGAGTCATCTAAACGCCCCCCCACAAATAAACCCAGCCTTATCAAGAAGCCCAAGCGAGGGTCTGGTAAGGAGTTGTCAAGCGTTGCTGCCATTAATGATTGAGCTGGGGTGTCTGACACACTCCTAAAATTGGTGCTAAAACTGGCTCCACTTTAAAACAGGAGATGGGGATGGCTACAGAGTTTCTGGTTTGCAAACTGTTTGGCAATAAACTCCCCCATGCCCATCAACTGCCCCCACAATGCACCACCTGGCATGTGCTATCCCTCGGTGACCCCAGCTGCCAAAGCTCCAACCTCCATTTGTGACCCATGCATAACCCAGAAAAACCCTTAACTATCCTCAAACCTGTGGGTTGGGTGACCGGAAATGATTATAGTGACCACAAATGCCTAGTGTATGGTGAGCATTCAAACAAGGCGGAGGAAGCTACATCATTTTAAATCAAATAATAATGTCAATTTATTTTTTAATTTTGGAGACGCAAGCCAGAAGCCAAAAGAAAATGGTACTAAACACAAAACACAATGCAATGAGCCACTCATAGTACCTCTATCTCAGGTGCCAAGCCCTTTGGATGAACCATATGACCATTGTTGCGCTGAGAGAAGCTTGACCTGGTATTCATGGACGAATCACATGCCAGATTAATCTTAGTGGACACAGCCACGGATAGAGAAACTAGAAAGAGCCTCCAAGTGGTAGCGTTTTAAGCATCTCTGAAGACCCACATAAACCAAAAATTTTGAAGTATTTATTGGAGGTACCAACCAATGAGATGATAGTCATAGCAGGAGACCTAAACTGTAAGATGAATGCAAGTGAGGACATGTTTCCAATGGATAAGTGCTATAACCATATTGCCAAGGATATGCTAGAGTACCTGGTCAAATTGGGGGATGTGCCTTGCAATTGACGAGGAGAACAACAACCCTGCTAACCTGAAAAGGTGGTCATATGATTCTAGTGGTGCACCGTAGATGGGTTCATGCCTAGAATATGTGCTTAGAGTCCGACCTCAAGCTGCTGACATCTATTGTGGAAGTTAGCATAAGCTTTGAGAGTGACCACATGATTTTCCACATGGAGATTGACCTGGGTGAACCTCTTAGGACCCACTAGTGGCAGATCTCACCAGCCTCACTGAGGGATGGGGAGTGGCATTGAGTGATCAAAACCAGCCTGGATCAACTGATTGCTTATTAAATCATCAACGAGAATTGATCCCCTGGACGATGGGTCCAAATAAAGGAGAAAATAAAGCACAACAGCTAGAAGTTTGAGAAAGAAAATATCTGCAAATGAACTGCTACCGTAAAGCACCTGAAGGGGGCCCTGAAGCGCCTGAAGCTTTCTCAGAGGGACATCAAAGCCTGGTGGATCGAGTAGAATGACTCACAAATGCTATATGGCATTTATGACAAAACAGGACTAAGTATGCTGGGCAAACGCTACCTATCACTATCAGAGCATGTCAGGGACGATGACTAAGGAGGACCTACCTTCCCTTAAGAAAATCCTCTCCAAAGAAAATATTTTCCGGGTGGAAACCCAGCCAGACGAGGTACCATCTAATCCTGCAGTAATTGAAAACGAGATTAAAAGTTTCTACAGGGAATTATTATGATATCATGAGACAAACACCGCTGCAACCAATGTCATAATTGACCTGGCCAGGATGGCGCTTGGGTCTGCTCACCAAATTATGTCCAGATGTTAACTGCCAAAATTACAATCAATGAAGTTAATATTGCCTTTTAGGAGTTTCCAACAAGAAAATCCCAGGCTCTGACAATGTGTGTGCAGAAATTCAGCACTTTCCATGGCCGCTTAGTGAAGGAACTTACCACCTTTTCAACTCATGCCTGTGAACTGGACGCCAGATCCCTGGGTCAGGAGACCCAAATTTTACTTCTCTACAAGCAGGTGCTCAACAGAAACTTTGGAACTGGCATTCAATTGCCTTGTCAAATGTCAACCACATGCTCCTAATGCAAACCATATCAAACAGGCCTATGGCAACCACCCTGAATACCCTCCATCAAGCCCAAGATGGGTTTATTAGGAGACGCACCATCTGGGACAGTACTGGGACCGTCCAGCATGTGTTACAGGACACGTGTGGATCTGAGCAGGGCTATCTCATTTTTTTCAACATGGAGAAGGCCTACAATCAGGTAGCGGGGCCCTTCTTGCACGTGGCATGAAGGCAGTGGACATCCCTGATTCTTTATGCTCCTGAGCTACGCTGTATTCAGGGCTGATGACCAAGTTAATAATTGCTGACAATTTTACCAACGATATCCCAATTGGCAAGGGTCACTTCCAAGGAGATCCTATGTCATTAATCCTATTCAACTTTGCAGCCAACATCCTCCTGGCAGCAGTGGACGCAAAATTATGGGGCCTAGTCCACCCCAACCAGTGTCCACTGAAACTGCAAGCCTGCACTGATGACACCATAGTTGGTATCAGCTTTCCAACTGACCTTTTTTGGGGCCAAGGAGCTCCTGATCCTATATCAGTCAGCATTGAACACAAAGATTAACCTTGACAAAACTGCCATAATGATGATCAGTGTCCCCAATTTCAGCCTAATTTTTGACATAGCACCAATCCAGAACACACAAATGATCTGCTCTCTTGGAATACTTTTTGGCAATACGGGTCTAGTGGTACTTGAAACCAAACAGGATGTATTGTCTAGTCTGTCACCCTTTATGGCCTGCTGGAAACATGCACACCTCAACCTTGAGAAAAAGTGATGGCCATCAATGTTGTTTTTTTTGGTGTAATGTTTTGATTCCGCTGATCTGGTTTGCACAGGGTATTAAACACTGAGAAACGGAGTCAGTCAATATGCAGATTGGTGACTCAAAATAAAACCTGATATATATTATGGAGCAATCTCCCTGAACGACCATTTTATTTATATATAATATATGCAGAACTTATCTTCGGACTACCAAAAAACCTCCCCTCCTCATTCTCCTGCTCAACTCTATCTCATTATTCCAAGTCAAATCCTTCCTCTGCTTAGTAGTCTCCTATTCAATCCCTTTTAGGAGTTTATATCTATCTTGAGGTTTTGGCAGAATTTCCTCGATTTGCAAACTATTGATACTTCAATTGATTCACTTCATATCGTTATGATTTTCTGCTCAATCTTGGGGCTCACCTCAACTCTAATTTCTGATCTACCGGAATGTATAGCTTATCATCCAGTCATATCAACTTCTTGATAAAAGTCTTAATCTTCTCTTTTTTTAGCACTAGGTGGTCCCAACCTAAAGGGGGGATGCACCAATCTTTATTTAATAACGCCTGAGCTCCTAAGAGCTTGAGGCGAAGGCAGGGGTAAGTGGAGGTGTCAAGAAAAGGTGGGGAAAGCTTTGCCAGAGCCAGGTGTCCATTTGAACTGACCTATTGGCCCATGGCGACATGGTAAATACTCTCAGAGACATCTCAAAATGAACCTGAAAGTGAGTGATCATATGGGGCAGCGTCCACAGAGTGGGGTCAAAAGCGGCGTGAAGATATGAATTATAAATAGTCCATATCACTGCACCAAATGCCAGGACCCTTAATGATTGGGAGCAATTGGGGAGTGAGAGTTTGAACATAAAGTCCTGAACTGGATGCGCTACCCAGGGTTGTGCTCGCAGGAGTTCGCGGACCTTGATCCATAAAGGGGCTATAAGGGGCAAGTAAAGAAACGGTGGAAACGGGGTGTCTGTCAGCTCTGCACATCATGGGCAACCCTTGTGCTGGAAGGTGGGACCAGTTCGATCCCCTGTCCTGTATGAGCAGTGTAGAACACGCCACAGTGTATTTGACACTTTTGCTGAGAGAACAGGATGGGTAACTTCCTTCCAGAGCTCCTTGAGATCACATTTCACAGCGGGGGTAAAAGTTCCAGGAGACGAGGCCACATAGGGGGTCTTTCCAAAGGGTGGAGATGGGAGATAGCAATCATCCCATTGTGGACCAGGGCGTGATGCTGGGGGCTGATCCCAGGGCCATTCCTTTTATAAGGGAAGGCGTGGTACACCCGTACTCCTGCCCTCTTAAGTGCAAGGAGAGCCTGATGCCAATAAAAACTTGATGAAGGTTTTAGGCGCTGGCCTGGATGTTTGTTAGACACTCTCCCACAGCTGTAGGTGAGGTTCGTGGAAACCCTAGAGAGGCTGCTAACCCTGGCGTAAGGCTGGAACCCATTGCGGCATTTGAGCCATATCCCAGCAAATGATGGGCTTAAGTAACCCCGTCAGGATTGGAGTGGCATGATACCTAGTGTCAAAAGACCTAGGCCCCCCTCACTGCAGGGTTGGGATATTGTGGTCAGAGCTTTGGGTGGGTGGTTGGATCCCCATATCCAACAGCGAAGTATCACATTCAACCTCATGTAGAAACTGTCCATAAAGGGGCAGACATGAGTGAGAAACCATAGCTTTGATAGAAGAAAAACATTCGCCATCAGGGCGCGTCCCTGGGAGGTGATACGCCGGCAGCTCCAGCTAGCTATACGAGAGTTTATTACATTAAGCAAGCGGTCCTCATTATCCTTGATTGAAACCCCTTGTGGTGTGGTGAGGACACCTAGATGCCGAAAAGTGTCCCGGGTAGGTTCCAAACCAAAAGGCGGAGGAAAAGATGGGGTACCAACTTGAACTATAACGGTTTTAGAATTATTGACTTTTGCATTGGACGCCTTGGAGTAGCAATCCAGGGCCTCCATGGCCAGGTCTAGGTCCTTCTTACATCCAACTGCCACTGCTGTGTCATCAGCAAAGGCTATGGTGCGGGTGGGGGTTTCCCAGGAACCTGAATACCCACCAGTCGTTCTTGGAGTAGGTCCAGAAGAGGATCCAAAGCTATGTTGAACAAGATTGGGCTCAGTGGATCCCCTTGCCGGCGACCCTGTTCAACCATAACCGCTGCTGTAAAGCCTGTTGGGGACAGTACCTTAGTGTGAAGCTTGGCGTAAAGATCTGATAGCCATGTCCTATCTTGAGGTGGGATGTGGAGGCGGGTTAGGGAGGCGTCCAGATACTTCCAATTTACTCGATCATATGCTTTTTCCTTATCCAGAAGCGCCACAAAACCATGTGTTTAAGATGAGTTAGCTGACAAGGTTGCTAAAAGCTCATTGTAATTGTTCCAAAGCGACCTCCCTTGGATAAAGCCATGTTGAGCTGGGTTGAGGCGTGGTGCTGCCCACTTAGTCATGCGGTTTGCTAGAAGCTTAGTAAAAAGTTTGTGGCCCGTGTTCAATAGTGATATTGGTCAAATTTTCAAGATCCTCTCATGTCTTCATCTTCTCCAAACTCTGATACATAGCTCATATGCTGCCCATGAGACTAAACCTTGAGAAGAAAATTAAGACCCTGCTTTTCATCTTCCTCTGGTTCAAAGCAAAAGCTGAAATAATTGCCCTCAAAAATTATGTTTAAGCTGAATAATGAAGGTGGAATGGGCCTGCTTGACTTTAAGTCCTACGCCTGAAGATATGGGCCAAGTTCTTCCTTTGACTGATACAGATGCACATGTGCTGCCAGACCCTTGCATGAAATTTTTAACTGGGAACAAACCCAGAGCCTTAAGGAGCCAGTCTCCTTCCACTCCTTGTGGGCGTGGATGGCGTCATACCCCAGAATATATACCCAACCCGCCAGTCCTTACTGCTGGATTTTGTGCAATTGGGCAGTGCGGCTTGGTAGATGATTATTAGAAGCTTTGGCGCGTGATGCCAACCAGATTTGTTTGGATGTTGATTTCAACAATTTTGCATTAAATTTCACATTTACCTGGGAGGAGTGTTTTTAAATCAGCCACATAATTTCAAGTAAGACATTCAAAATCCTCAAAGTCAACCCTGATCAAATATGGCAAACTGCTTCAAAGCCTGGGCGCAATCAACCTGTTTGACCCTGAATCCTATATGACTGGGCGGCTAAGGGCCACAATATTAATCATCCACTTAAGGAGTTAATTTTGGGCATGAATTCCCAACTAATTACATCAAAGCAAAGTTTATGTACCTGGCGGTTCTTACACCATGCGTTCAAATCTGGTAAGCATAGTGGATCATACTACCCACACAAGGACCGCCTCATCTTCACCAAACTGGAAGTAAATATTGGCCACCAATATTATGAGTGCACCATTTTCTGAAAGTACTGTTCTACTGTGAGGTTTCTCCTGTCAGGCGTTTGATTGTCAGTGGAAATGCACCCATCATAAGGCCTGTTTTTTTGCATCAACCCTGCAAACATCCTTGATCTAGCTGCATGCCTTCCTCTACCATTATTGTATATGAGTTGTACACATAGCCCTTATTGCCAAGAGTCTTGACAGTGAGCGCCTCCATTACAAAGGTTTGATGTTGAGGACCATACAGATTCTATCTGATCAGCTCCACCGGATCACCAAATCTTTTCACCTAATCCTCAGGTATTTTTAAAGCTGCACGCTTGGCTTTCCCCATTGGATTGCTTTCATATTTGAAACAATGAATTGATTAAGAGTCAAATGACCTGTAAGCCCACCAACACTAGAGCTGTGGTTAGCAATGGCAATTGCCAATCAGCAAAGGTCAGAGATGCTAGCTGGATAGTGGCCCCATTCTCATTCTTTTTATCTCAGCCAAACCTATATGTTCCACCCTCCCCTCTTACCTCTTTTGTCTTTTTACAAATAAAATATAGTTTTCAAAAAGTATGCCTCTTTGGCTCAGATGGCATTTTTTTCTCTCTCAAACATCACTTTTTAAATCAAAAAGTGAACTGAACAAGAATTGAGAGAGCAAAAAACTTCTCTTTAACCGCTCAAAGTCACTTTTGAGCGATTTTAAATTTAAGTTTATTTATCCACAGCCATCTGCCCAAACCTATTCTTTGATGTCCTTGGCTCTGCCGCCTGCCACCCCAGTGTGGGGCAGCAGTGCACCCCCACCTAGCGTTTTCCGCCCTGCAGGCAAGCGCGTTCGGACAGGTTCAAACAGCCTGCCCACTGCTTCCAACCGTTTTGCCCCCCACGAGACCTAGCACTCCACCTGGAGCGCATCCACCCTTCTCGCCCCCATCCTCTCGCCCTCCCTCGCTCTGCTATTCGCTATTGCCTCAGAGTGGACTATGGACGTTTGTTCCCATATGCTGATAAGGCAATTATTGACCTAGCCACTACAGCCTTTGCGCCAGCTGGCTTTATAGACTTCCGCCCTTTTAAGGGCTACTTTGACGTTGGGTTCCAATCTGAGGAGGATGCTGAAGCGGCAGCACAAACTCCTCTAATTTATAAAAAACCCCCATTCCCACAACCCGTACTCGCCTCCCTTCAGACACCACGCTAGTGGTATCCTTTGCAAATCTCCCATCCCACCTTCCACCCCAGGTTTTGTATGATCAGTTGGTCGCGGGGCTCATGGCTTATGGCACACAGCCCAACCTCATCTTTGCCATTCCTTCTGGTGCAGAACGCCTTGCAGCTCCTCGTGCAACAGCCACCATCATACCACACCACCCTACCATAGCCCAACAAATCCCACCCCGCGCTAGTGTGGCTGCAACACCTGATCATTTCTTTTGGGCTCAGGTCGATAATGGTAGGCAGATTTGTTCCCTCTGCTTTGGCCTCGACCATGCAAAAAGAGCGTGCCCTAAGGCCAAATCTGCTGATGCAGCTTCTGAGCCCCCTCTGGAGGTTCAGTATGGGGCGCTTTGCTGCCCCCTCCCACCCTCCAATCTCGTTCAGTGGGCCCACATGGAAAATCAGCCCCACCCAAAACCTCCATCCTCACTCTCCCACCTAAATCTACGCCAGCCAATCAGAGCAATGCTTGGACCAACATTCGTACCCAAGCAGCTGCCCATTCGCCCAATCCTACCCACTCAAATTTAAATTCCACTATTCCAGTGAACCAAAATCCATGGGATCTATTGGCTGAAACTGACGAATCAGGTAATATCCTTATTAGTAAGCATACAGGTCAACCTCTCTGCCATGGCGATTATGGTCGGGCAGAATTTTTCCTTCCTGACTTTGATGAAACCCCTACCCCTCGCCATTTTGCTCCTCTACCCAATACAACCCCTTCCAAAGTGACCACCAGCTCGCCTTAGCTGCGGTGGCCTCTCCTCATTGCCCAAAACTACGCACCGCGGTGGCCCAGTCAGTGGCTCAGCTCCAGCATGGCCTGCCCACCATCTTCTTCCCCCTGACTTCCCTGAATCTCCCTGCAGTGACATCTCAAAATTATTTAATGATGCTGAAATTGCTGTTATGAATGTCGCAACACTTGCTTCATTCAACCCCTCAGCCAAAATCACCCACCACAGTATCTCCCTTTTCACCCAACTTCCTGAAGCCCGCAAAGAAGCTGAAGTTCTCCTCGCAGCTTTTGTTGAACACTTTCCCATCATTATCTTGATGCAGAAGTGGAAAACTCCTACTACGCTGACCTCAGCCCCCACTATGCAGATGCCCCAACGCCCTGGCTCTCTGCTCTGATCCGGTACTGTAACCAACACCCCTTGATTGAGGCGGGTCTTTCTGAAAACCAACCCCCCGACCCCTCCTCACCCTCTGCCATGGTGGGTTAAGCAGTTTCTGCTTCCCACCTGGTTAGTAGTTTGTTTTGCCATTTTGAATGTTGTGATCGGTACTGTCTGTCCCCTGGTCGGCGTACCTCGAATAAATTTAATCTAAAGAATTGAGAGAGCAACCAACTGCCAGAGCGCACTGCAATTATAGAGCAGTGATCCACGGCCAACCACCCAAGTGTAGGGAAGATAATCCGCCCATCTGTGCGCAGCACATAGAAACAGACAACTTGCCTGTGCCAATATCAAATTACAATAATAATATGAATGACGCCAAGATGGACGTACCATCTAATGAACTTCCCGCTGGCTCAAGCCCTCACACAACAAATAATGGGGAAGGGCAATAAAACCCGCGTACATCAAGTAACAATTTGGCAACACAAACGACAATGAAACATGCAAACGTGTTGAAGGGTTACAGTGACCTTGCGACTAGCATGGACAATGGGGCTGACTCCTTAGGATTGGTGACCGCTGACAACCAGACGACAAGAGACACCTTCAGGAAGTGAGGCCCAATGCCGAGAACAGCAGTGTCAGGAATATTCCCCACTGAACCTCAACCATTAGAGGGGATTGGGGTCTCGCAGGGTGAGAAAATCTTTGTGGAAAAAACAAAAAACCTGGGTGAAGTATTGGTTGGATCTGAAACTGACTCAAATTTAATTGATGAAAATCAGAAGCTCAAACCAACAGAGTAACGCCATAAAAAGTTTTCTGCTGACATGGAGAAACTTACCAAATCTGCTTTGAGTATTTGAGTGAAGAAGAAGTCGGACATCAGTTCTGACAAGGCCCAGTCAGGGGGCGAACGATCCCTGACCAAAATTGATCCTGCGACATGAGAAAATCGTTGGGCGTGATCCCTGATACACCATTGGGTGTAAGCCCGACGAATTCTTGTTGACATGGGGGTCTAGCTCAACCAAAAATTGATGGCAGATCCCAAATGGACAATTGGGAACAAACCCCGACAATTTTAAGCCATCAGAGGGGATTAGATTATCACAAAGCCAATCACTGAACCAATATGAACCATTAGGAGACCAACCCCAACAGGGGTGAAGCTATATCAGGGACTGAATCCAAGGGATCAGACACTCGAGAAAATTTGGTGAAAAAACTAAAAGTACTTCTGGAAAAATCTGAAACACTGACAGCAGTCAAGTCAGCGGCCAGGGCCCCAGTGAAATATACCCTGATTCAGTCAGACATGTTGGCGCATTGAGGTGTGTCTACCTGAAAAGTCAAACAATGGGAGGCCTTCCAGTCCCCATACTCTACGGCGACTCAATGTGTCTCCAAAGGTATCATACCAGCCGTTACAGCTATGTGGCAAACCCACAAGTTTTTACCTGAGCGGCCAAATGCTGGCTCAATACCCAAATCTCAATCAACATGGTGGTACTATTCAAAGCATCACGAGTTGGACCAAAACACCCTGGAATGGATGAAAATCCCTGTGGAGAACAAGGTGATTGAGGCTGCAATCCGTAAAGATTTTAAACTAGTGGACGTATAGGCCTGGATGGAGGCCAGCATTGACCTTTTAAACGTGATGGAGTATAACAAGGAAGGTACTACAGCATGATATGCCCAAGCTGTCTGGAGCTTGGGCCTCAATCCAACAGAATTAGCTGATTACATGAAATGATTCCCAAACACCTTGACTGCCCTCAAATGGGCCTGACACACCATTCCAGTGGACACAGCACTGGAATGGTATAATACCACATTCTCCCCAGAGAAGGCACTACCATGGATCATGGCTGGGTTCAAGGCCACCAAGGCCCTACACTGTCATACACATGAATCGCACCAGCCACTGCATTAGACATGATGAAAACAGGCTGGACAAAGGAAAAAGCGGTGGAGAGGAGACCTTACCAAGATTGATCACCAGAAGAGGCCTTCAATTGGTCCGCCAATGGATTCACACCAATGGAAATGAAATACTGGTTCTGAGCGGGGGCCAGTATGGACCTAGTGCACAAATGAGCGGAGCTGGGGGTGACTAAACTGATTCACAAAACCCTTAAAGGCCAATCATTCCCAATCAAAAAGTGGAAAATCTAGCATGATGCTGCTATAATCGCTGAAGCTTCAGACTGGGATGCAGAGGGGTTCACCCCTGAGTAAGCCCAACCATGGATGGAACATGAGATTTCAACACATTTGGCAACAGCGATGAAAGGGGTCATGACCCCAGATTTGGGCCAAGAATGGCTCAAAGTGGGGATCCGCATTTAAACCATCCAGGATTGGAAGCAATCCTTCCTGGAACTGACGCTAGTGGTCCCATATGCCGCTGAAGGTTTCACCCCCTCCAAAGCATTCCAATGGTGTGAAGCGGGAGTTCTGGCAGCCATGGCATGAGTATTTACAGATGGGGGCTAGAATAGTGTCACAGTAAGGGACTGGTGCCAGCGTAGCTCAGTTATGCTAAATGTCCTTCAAAAATACCTCCACCCAGTGTGTAGCCCAGAATCTGCCCTCAATTGGTACCAACTGGGGTTTTCACTGGTGGGTGCCCTTGAGTGGAAGAGCCTCAAGATCGGAGCACAAATGGCTAAAATATCAGCTGCCAAGGTATCAGCATTCATCAGATCAAAGCGTTCCTCAACTGGGGGTTCATCCTAGATGAATTGATAAGCTGGTTTTTGAAGGGGAAGACCCCCACAGATGTACCCAAACCATGCATGAAAACCAAATCCTACAGCGCAGTGGCAGCGCATACCAATAACAACACCTGGAATGGAGCAGGGAGCCACATTAAGTACATCCATCAGTTGATCAGTGGGGCTTTACAGACTGCCAGGCACCAAAATCATACCTAAAGGATGCTATCCAAATCAACATGCAGCTAGTAAAGGAGGAATGGTCCAACCTGATAATGTCAATTTATCAGGAATTTGACGAAGTCCTAGCTGGAGGGGACTTTTGCACCATTGGGTACCCAAACAAGGCTATATAGATAAGTGATTCCAGGCGAATTGGACTGAAAGAAACTCCTTGAAATCGGCATCAAATACAGGGGGATTTATCAGCAAATGGAGCCAACCAGATACGCCAACCAAACCGCAAGGGGGGTAACCTTTCAGAATCTCTCCACAGATCATGAATGGGAATGTGTGCATAAAGTGATCCAGACTGGATTATCATACCATGGGGAAATATGAGAATTTTGGCAAGCCATTGGCGATTACATCGTGAAGTGCCTCCGCTCCTGGACAGTGGAAGCGCTGTATGAACCAGCACCCTGGATGAAGCTGAACAAAATTGCTCTACCCTGATTCATCCACCTGCCCGGCCTCAACAGGGTAGTATATATGAAACAGGAAGATGCCAAGCAAGTGTGCCAGTTCTGTTACCAGACTGTCCACACAATGGCTCAATGCCACCACCATAAAGGTAAAACTACTCAGGATTACAGATACAACCCCATCTGGGGGATCACCAAGGTTGGTACCAAGACTTTCCTCCACCTGAAATCCAGAGAATGGATCCCGTGCAACCTAATGGAGGTAGCGGACATGAAACACAAACAACAAGAGTTGGACCTGGCACATAGAGAAGCATGGGAACAAGAAGCAGCAAAGTGACCTGAAGCAGATGACAAACCACTCATAAATCAGAACCCCAAATCTTATGCAATGGATGAGGGAACTGACCCCAGACCAGCAGAGCAATGTCTAACCCAAGCATAATGGATGGTCCATGTGGAGGAAAGATGGCAGAAGGCGAACCCAAAAAAGTCCCCCAAGAAAGGATGGATGCAGGAAGCCAGCAAATCAAAATTGAAGCCTGGCAAGCTGAAAGCAGATACTAAATTGAATTGGAAGTCATCAGCAAATAAACCTGAGGTGAACGGCAAAAAAGAAGCAGGTGCAACGTAATTGACAAATTTGGCCAGACAATCACCAACTAAAAAATCGAGTTCTGCCACTAAATCGAATGAAGAGGCGAGAATCCGAATGATGGATGAGGGGAAATCTGCTGGTCTGCCAGCAGGGGACAAGGGGCACCCAGACCCAATCATAAAATCATCCCCAACATCCATCAATATGGAGATGGGGATGGTGACCTAATTCCCAGTACACAGGATGCCCAGTAATATAATCCAGTCCCAACTAACCGACTCCAAAAACCGAGTAATACACACCATCAACCATTGACGCCACCATCATCTACCAACCAGACCTCAGTACATGATTCGATCCACAACCCAGACAACGCTAAACCTCATACCCGTGGGTCAGGCAGCCAGAAATGAAGATAATGACTACAAATGCTTGGGGGATGGCAAGCATACAAACGAGGAGGAGGAAGATGCACCATTATAAAACTAATATTAATATTGACCTAATTTTTATTTCAGAAACACAATCTGGTAACCAAAAGGAAATTGAACTGAGCTCAAACCATAAAAAATCACCAGTGGTCCCACCAAATAGGCTACCAAGCCCTCTGGATGGACCATGTGGCGATCATCGCAAAGGACAATAAAATAGTCCTGAAACTCATAAAAGAAACTCACGCTGGAAGGATCTTGATTGCGTTGGCTACAAACAGAGAAACTGGCAAGAGCATACATGCAGTAGCAGTCTACACCCCACCAAAGCTCCACAAAGACTGTATTTTTAAGAAATTCTTAGCAGAAGTGCTATCTGAAGCAACAACCGTAATAGTAGGAGATCTGAACTGTTAGACGAATGTGAGCTGGGATACATTCCTGACAAGAGAACATCCCAACAGTAAGGATGACGAGATGCTGGATTACCTAGTCAAATTGGGGATGTGCCTAACAATTGATAAAGAGAATGATGACTCAGCCAACTTAACGCAGTGGTAATACTACGCCGCTGGATCCCCACTGTTGGCAACACATTTAGACTACATCCTTATGTCATTGGATCTCAAGCTGATGATGTCCAACAGCGAGGTTAGCATAAATGCCAAAAGTGACCACATGGTCATCTGTGTGGATATCGATCTTGATGAACCTCCAAGAAACCATGAGTGGCAACTGGTACCAGCCATGCTGAGGGATGGGGAATAGCGCCAAAAGATTGACTCTGGACTGGATCGACTGGTAGAATATCTGGACAACTGCCAAGAGTTGAATCCGCTAGAACGATGGACCCAGATCAAAGCAAAAATGAAGCATGATAGTATGAGTTCAAAAAAGTGACATCCTACAAGCGAACTGCCACCGTGAAGCAGCTGAAGTCTAAATTAGAAAGGCTGAGGCTCACCTGGCGGGACAGCGACGACTGGTGGAGTGAGTACTGAACAACACACAAAAATTATCAGGCCATAATGATGAAGCAAGACTCAGAAAGATGGACCAACGTGACTTACCAATATCAGAGACTAGCGGGGACAATGACCAAAGAGGGCCTGAAGCACTTCAAGGAAATTTGAACCAAGGCTAGAGTATGGGAAGAGGAGACAGCGGAAGGGGGAGTATCAACAGACCCAAAAATGATCAAGTGCGAGGTTGAGCAATTCTATGGTGATTTTCTTTGAAAATGAGAAACAAGCGAATCAGTGGCAAAAACCCTTATTGACCTGGCCAAGCTGGCACTGGGGGCTGTACGCCGGAAGATGTCACCAAGCTGTCCACAAAAATCTCTATTTATGAAGTTAAGAGGGTGCTAAAGGAGTCACCAAGAATAAAAGCACCAGGCCCTGACAATATGTATGCAGAATTATACAGCATATTCTGAGACTGCATCGCACTGGAGCTCAAAGCCCTCTTTAACCACTGTTTACAAAATGGCCAGCAAATTCCAGGAGGCCAAGAGACCCAAATCATACTTCTGTACAAAAAGGGCCTCAGATGCCAACTTTGGAACTGGTGCCCAATTGTGCTATCAAACGCCAATTATAAAAAGCTCACACGCATACTATCTAATTAGCTGATGGAAACAGCACTGCACATGCTCCATAATGCCCAGAACGTCTTCGTCAAAGGCTGTAGTATATGGGACAGCATTGGTTAAGTTCAGAGCGTACTCCAGGATGTGAAGGGCATCAAACAGGGGTACATTATGTCCCTCAACATGGAAAAGGCATATGACCGAGTAGTTTGGTAATTCCTTCACAAGACACTAAAGGCAGTCGGTATCCCCAACACTTTTTGAACATGAATAATGACGCTGTACTCATGCCTGATAACAAAGGTAATCATTGCAGATGGCGTAACCAACAAAATCCCTGTCAGGTAAGGTCTCCAACAAGGCGACCCTATGTCACCAATACTCTTTAATTTTGCAGCCAACATTCTACTGGCGGCAGCAGATGCAAAGCTCTGGGTTTTAGTCCACCCTAACCAAATGCCACTGAAGATGCTAGCATTCGCTGATGATACAGTAATAAGCATAAGCTCACTGACTGACCTCCAGGGCGCCGAGGAACTATTAAACCTCTACCAGCTAGCATCAAATGCAAAAATCAACTTGGCAAAAGCCTCAGTGATGAGGGTTGGCAACTGAACTTCATCCCGCCAACTGGCACAATGCTGATCATGAACTTTCAGACAATCCTATACCTTAGGATACTCTTCAACAATAAGGGACCAGCGGTACTGGAGACCAAACAGGAAGTATTGTCAAGCCTATCAATCTGAATGGCATGCTGGAAGAGCGCCATACTATGCCTCGAGGAGAAAGTGCAGGCAATAAAATATTCATCTTCTTGAAGTTGTGGTATGTCGCTCATGTGCTGCCAATGAGCCTAAATTTGGAGAAGAAAATTAGTACAATGCTCCGAACCTTCCTGTGGTTCAAGGAAAAGGCAGCACCAATACCGCTGGAAGCCCTGTCAAAAACAAAGAACGAAGGAGGCATAGGGCTCCTGGACTTCAAATCTCACACCCAGCATATATGGGGGAAGTTGTTCCTGAAGCTAACACAGACGCACATGTGCTGCCCGACCCTTTCATGGGGCGTGAACTGGGAAAGAGCCCAAGGCATCCAAGAGCTGGTTTCTCCCTGCTCAATATGAGAATTGATGGCGCACCACCCATGGATAACCTCCCAAAAAGGTACTCCACACTACTGGCGACTAAGCAATTGGGCCATGCGCCAGGGCAGATGGTCATTTGTTTGATTGGACCAAGACGCCAACCAAATTCAAAGGGACGTCAAAACATGTAGTTCCACAATGATTTCTGCAATGAGCTAGGAGGAGCATAACTGAATTGCTGACAAATATGCAACTAAGTCGTTCAAAATAAGGTACAAATTGATGCTGATAGAAGCTGGGGATCTGCTTCTGAACCCAGGGTTTAATCCAACCACCCATCCACAAATCCTAAATGACTGGACTAACAAAGTCCATGACACCAACTACCCAATGAAAAAGTTGATTCTGGGCCTGAACTCCCATTTGGTAATAGCCAAACAGCATACAGTAACCTAACGGATCCTAAATCAGGAATTCAAATTGGGCAAGCACAGTGGGCTGGACTACCAGCACAAAGAATGCCCCATATGAACTGAACTGGAAGCAGACATAGCCCACCATTACTATGAATACACCGTGTTAAAAAATACTGGACCACGATGCATCACATCCTATAAGTCAAACAATCGCTGCTGGGAATACATCCATCACAGGATCTTTTCTTCACAAAAACCCTGATAACAGCTCCAATCCAACTATGAGCCTTCACCTACAATTTTTATTATGGGTAATTCACTGTGCGCTTGTCGCTAAGGGTTTGAGCAACGAGCGCTCTTATCACAAGGTTTGGTATTGAAGACCATTTAGATTATTTCTGATCAACTTTGTCAGATCTCAAAAATTTTTGCGCCTAATCCCCGGGTGTTATAAAGCTTCACATTTTGACTTTCCCCACTGGATCACTTGTCATATGTGATGAGGCAACTAATCATCTGAGAATTGAATGGCCTGTAAGCCCACCAATGCTAGAACCATGGCTAGCAATACTGATCGCCAATCAGCAATAGTCAGAGGTGCTAGATCTCTAGCAGCCCAAACCTCCGGTCCTTTTTACCCTTGGCTTAATCGCCTGTATTCCGCCCTCCCCTCTTACTTTACCTTAAAATAACTTTCAAATAAAGTATGGAGTTTTTAAGAAGATTGGCTCAGATGGCAGAGTGTCCACCTAGTAAGTGGAAGGTCAAAGGTTTGATTCCGCTAAGAGGCATATAATTTGTTTTTAAATGGATTATTCTTAAAATCAAGAGGATAAGTTAAGTCTAACTATTGTCCTACCATGATCTCATAAGTGAAAAATATAATTTTCCTATTAGTCATAATCTATGTTAATAGATTTATTTTTTGAGCAAAAAATTCAGGAGCTAGTATTATATTAGTGTGTGTAGTTTTAATAGACTTTATAATTTTTATAAAACTTCTCTTTCCACTTGATTTCAATTTTAGCTAATTTTTAAAGTAGAAATTTAAAATAAACTACTCAAAGCCACAGATTTACCATTCCACCCTGATGTCCACAGCCCCACCACCAATTGCTCCAGTATGAACTAGTGGTGAAACCCCTCCTACCATTTTATGCCTAGAGAAAATATGTTTGGAGAAGTTTATTAGCCTAAATCTTTTAACCATCATTATGTTCCTCCAAGGGACTTAGCACTCCTCCTCATGCATTGATAAAAAGTCATATTTTCTTTATCTATTATACTTTGGACCATTAAGAAATCCTATCATTATATTACTGCAAATGCTTCTAACCAATTCTGATACCAAAACCCTTACAGCAAAACATACCTGAAGTACCCTGCTGTCTACCTTCATCACTAATTCAGTCATCAGGCCAGTGCCTCAAAATCCTTCTTCCCAAAACCCCAACTAGCCTCAGCCATCAGTCAACAGTCCAACTAATTAGGCGGAGGCTGGACTTCCATTGCTCCCTAGTAACTTCCCATCTACACATTTACCCTTGCCCTTATGTGAATACCCCATTCCAATTTATCCAAACCCTGGCCATTATTGGCTATAATTTCTAGACTGAGGGGATCCCATTGAACTCACTAATTTCTATAAAAAAGGCTATTTATCTTTTCTAATTGACATGGTAGTGACTCATAACCCTAAAGCTAAAATTAACTGCACAGATAATGCTACCTTTAGCAAGCTCTTGATGCTCATATCCAAGCTGAGCATGATCATGAAACATATACTGATACCTTTATTGCAGGGCACAAACTCTCCCCTTAATCTCACTTGGGCGATATCAAACCCTATATGATGGGTGCCCCACATCCTTCTTCCATCTTGGCCTAACCTTGTTTCATTAAATGCCACTGAAGAAGTTCCCCCTGATCCCCCTCCCCCTCCACCATGGTCAGCTAGAGGTTCACCATTGCCAACCTGGTTGGTTTTGGGTTTGCTTAGTTTTGATTATGATAACTTGGACATTTTAGCCCATTTTATACTTTATTATCTTATTTTTTTTGTAATTCACATCCCCTGGTTGACTTACCTCAAAAGAATTCAAATTTTATTTGTATGTTAATCAATCTAGAATTTTGGAAAACATTCAATTGAGAACAGAATTACACCAGATAAAAAATAACAAAAGTCTGTTTTTGGTTCTTATCATTAAATAATATAAAGTACATCCAAATATGATTTTTCTAAGTTAACATTTGTTCTGGACCATAACTTTTAATTATTTTTTACTCCAGATCTTTAACTAAATTTAAGAAAAAAATTGTTTATAAGAGGGGAAAGGGACAGTGTGTGTTTTGTCCAGATTAAAAGAGCTGGGAGGGATTGTCACCAGTTTATTACCATTTCTGACCATTCCAGATGGGCATTTACATACCCTAGCCAATGTTAAAGCATTAATGGACTTAATGGCCATGGTACTTTTAAGTGTTTCCTCAAATTTTATTTCATAAGAAAACTAATCCAGGATTAATGGTCAGTTATGAGGCCTTAGGACAAAATAGAATTAAGTATAAGAACTTTTAAGCTTTTCAAGCTGATCATCAAAAGGTTCTAATTGGTTTCTAGCACCATACTCTGTAGCGGGGTGCTCTTGACTTATTTGCTTGGCTGCAAGTGCTGCGTGAACAGCCCAGATGATATAATGGTACAATTTTCTCAGAGGTGGGTTGTTTAATTCTGCAACTTTTATTTAAAACAGGAAATTTGTGGGGTATGAGTCATGGATGGTTCAACATATAATTGTGACTGCATAGTTGCCCATATATTTTAATATAGCACATCTAATTTAACAGTGGTCGTAGTCTGCTTTGGGTTTGGCACATAATGGGAAGTCTTTAAAGAAATATTTAAACTACAGTATTTGATACCTTTATTACTCAGTGTAGTATTCTCCAAATTATTGATCATTAGTTGAAGGAGACTAGCTTGTTTTCTAAGCCTTTGATCATCTCTTTCATGTTGACTTTGGTGTTATGGATTTCCCTCACCCAGTCATAAAGTAATTGCGGCATTATTGGGGTTTTGGCAATGGTTTGTGAGTGTTTGTAAATTAAAATTAGCTTATTCATATATAAGATAGTAATCACTTTGTCGCCAAACTTGTTTTAACAAATCTAGCTCTTCCCATATAGTCATTTCACGCATTGCTGAATTTTGGTAAAATGTCCCAATAAAACTAGTTGGCGTCTCAGCCCCTAAATTTAAACAACTAACTGCACACATGAACTTCTTAGTCAACAATCTTTATTAATAGGAGCTCCTGACATAAGATTTCAGTTTCAAGGTAAGCGCCATCCATACCTTTTATATATAATGAGAATGGTTTTGGTATACCGTAAGTGCATACCTAGTTGGTACCCCGCACTGGGTCAAAGCAGCGCATATGTGTCCAAATCAAACAAATGAACATTTTGCTCATATTCTACATGCATGGTATTAGAAAATTCATAAAGCTTATGATGCCTACTCATTTTGAGAGGAAGAGGTCATACAGGGTGGTTAGGGCTATTTTGGCCTTGGCCAAAGGAATGTGCATACAAGCAAGTAATTATTTTTAAAGTTGGACTCAGTAGTAACAAGTGGGATATGAATCAGAGCTTTGACATGATCTGGTCATAACCTTCAAGTCCCTTCTCTCTGAGATTTATATTGGGTATTTTCTAAAATGTCCTTCACCATAACATGTTGGAAACAGATGTCTGTTCTATTCTACGCCTGCCTGCCCTTTTTATATGATTCTTAGGTACTGGAACGTTTGTGTTGCCTTCAGGGCACTAGGTCATTTTGGGGCCAAACCTCAGCATACCAATCTTAACCATATAGGCTTATAAATATTGTTTTAATTTATTTCTTGTTGATAAATGTTGATAAGCTCTTTGACGATGTTACAGTTGCTATTGGAGCTTGTCCCCACTATTATATTATCCGTAAAGGCTTGCATTTATGAAGGGAATTCTTTGGGGTGTTTGATTCCCCAATTTTTTTGACACCGCTGCCAAAATTAGGATACTGCAAAGTTGAAAAGAATTGTTAATATTGGGTCACTTTGGAAATGGACCTGTCCAAATATTAATCTTCTTCAAAGTTTCTTTGGTGAAAATAACTATCATTAAAAGACTTGTATTAAGGTATCTATCCGAATTATTCAATTTAATTGGAATGTCAACTGCCTTCATTGATAATTTCAGGAAGGGTCAGGTTAGCAGGTTGTAAAATTTATATCTTGAAAGCTTCAAGTAGCCATTTCCAATTCTGCGCATGTCCTGGACCACGTTTTAGACTGATCAATACTGGTCATATTTTTGACCCTTTATGAACACATTTTGGGAATTATAGAGATTCTGGGTGCCGTGAGCATCAACCAATAAGAAGTATTTTCATAAAAATCTAGTAATTGGAGTCTGACAGAGCTATTGGGCATCAGTTCCAAAAGTTGCCATAGACACTTTTCTTATACAAAAGTACAATACATGTTTATTGCCCTCCCATTATCTGACATCCTGCGCTAAGACAAAGGGTAAATAAGCAGGCCATTTTAGGTGTAATGCGATAATGAATTGCAAAAATCAACTTTTACACAAAATATTGGGTCCAGTTACCTTGAACTTTCTACGCTCTCTTTAGCACCTGCTTGACTTCTTCTACAGTGACTTTAAATACTAGGTTATGTTTTTTCTTTTCCAAGAACATTCTCAACACCTGCTTAGATATGATAATAGAATTTTCAATTGTTAATTTGCTGTTTAAAACATATCTTGAAGCACGTCATATAACCATTATTTCTCACTCTTTATGATATCAGAGTTTGGTAAATATGATTCCATCAGCTTTTCTACCTGCCATAGCCTAGTATGAGATTGAATTTCCTTAAGATTTGCCAGGTTCTATTTAGTCATAAAACTACTAGGGTTTGGTAGTGTAGGTTGCAGTTTTCTGGCGTTCAACGTCTTACTGTAAATCAACGCCTTATACTTCTTATGTGTCTTTTGATAAATACTCAATTATCCCTCACTGTTCTGCTGAGTGAGCTTGAGTGTTTCTTAGTACATTTTAACTTCTTTACAGCAACAGTTTACTTGAGAATTTTCTTCTTGTACATGGTACTTCTCATTTGAGCTTATAATTAATCCTGCTATAGTGGTCAAGGCGGTCAATCCTTGGGTTCTAGTATAGATGGACGATAATTCAGTTGAATCCAACTTTGGCAGCTTGGCGCAATTTGGGTCCTTTAGCTTAAATGGCAATATATATTATTTTTTACACTTTAGTGTTTTTTTCAGTTGATGATCAACTATATGACCATGTGATCGTTTTTGGCGTTAATGAGTACTATTTTATCTAAGGTCAGTAATTTTAGGTCAGATGATACCAAGATAAAGTCCAGTTGGGATCCAATTTCCAGTTTGCATTGCTGGTAAAGGTCCTTTTAATTAAACTTGAGGGGTTGTCATCCTCATCATCTATTATCAGATTCATTTCAAAGAGCATTAGGTATTTGGAAATATTAACATCATTACTGTTTGGTATTCTTAATGGGAACATATTTCAGCTTTTTTAGGTTGAATAGTTAGTGTCTTCTTCTAGTGCCTTAAATTCTTGGGTTTAAACTTCTGATATATTTCCTAAAAATTGGTTCTCTTTATTTTCATTAATTTATAAAATGCAATCACCTATTAGAATTTTGAAAATGTATTTGTTGTGTGCCCTAAATAAAACTAGAATCCTACCAGCATGAGGTTCCTCTATGACTTTAATCATGATGGGCATATAGAATGTGATGATCATAATGTAAATAGTCCATAGCGCTTGGAAGGCGATTTAGTAGGACTTCAGGTAAATTTTTGGGGTCACAATTGCTGTTAGGGATTATGTTGGTTTGTTTATATGTCTCAGTATCTATAAATTATAATTTAGCAAATTTCATGATTAGTTTAAAAATATATTTTCTTCTCCTCATTTGAATGTTACCCATCCCCCTAACATTTTTTTTGAAAAGACCATTTCAGGATGTTCAATCCACAGGTATGAGTATGTTCAGGGTTGTAAATAAAATTGTAAAATGAGATTGGTTTAGAATGAGAAAGCTCCACTGAGTTGGCTTAAATTTTGTAGGTCAGCATGGGGAGTATATAAAAAACTGATTTCTTATTGCATGTAATTTTGGTGTGTGAAGAACTTTATTGTCATGCCTTTTTCCTTGTCTATTGACAGATGGATAGCCTAAGCACTGGTCAAGGAAGGTCATTCAGCGATGAGTTTAAGTACTAGTCTTATTGGTGGTCCAGATCATTTTAGTGCCATTCTATCAGTTCAAGTGGATTGAGACTTTTTCCTTTACCTTTGTTTGTGGGAATAAGCGTTGTTCTGGAAGATTTTAATTGGTGGAGGCTTTTGGTCGTTTGGAAGCTTTTGAATTCTTACTTTATCATAATTATTTCTTTGGTATAGATTTCTTCCAGCACTCAACTTCTTTCTTCGCCCATTCTACTTGGGTGAAATGTTTTTCTGAGGTTCAAAATGTCTCTCATCTTTTGCACGAGATTTTAAATTCATATAACTAAAAGATTCATCCTGTGCTTTAAACACCTTTCCTTTTTACATTTCTCAGCCTCGTTAAGATATGATAATCCTTGTTGTTGGCATTTCACTACTGAAAACTTGGTAAGGTTAAGCGGAAGACATTCTTTGGCCTTAGGTTGAAGAAAGGTCTTATTTCCAACTACAATGATCCCTCTGATGAGATCATATATTTAATTGCATGAACGTTTTGTATTTCTATGAGTGCATTTGGACATAATGTGGTTAGTTTTAATCATAGATGGCATACCTGTTTAGCTCCTTTTAATCTACATAAGTGGCCCATTTCAGGCAAAGGGTGTGGACGAAGCTAGGTAAAGAATTTTTGTTTAATTTCATCCAGTGTCATTTAATATAGGGCTACAACTGTTTAAGGTTGAAGACTTTGGTAATATAATCGACTCCAGCTTATCTATACTAAAGCGCCTCATTATATATGAGAGGCTTATCAACGTTCTCTATCCATTGTAAGGTTGTGTAAGGTTACCTTTATTCCAGTATGATTTTGTGTAGCGTGTTGATTTTGTTCATAAGTATGTATCTTTATATTTAATTACAACTTCCATAAGTCAGATTGGCCAAGTACGCCTAGAATTAAATAATTCATGTATACTCATTATGGATACCAATAATGTTTAAGATTAACACTTTCAAGGATTTTATTGAGCTCTTGGTAAGTTGTAGTGATAAGGTATGACAATCATTCCTCATTGATGAGTTGGAGTGAATTAAGATTGCATTCTTGAGGTAGACGTTGGCACCTGTTAAAAGAATTCGTCACTTATGATAGTATGGATATAAAATATGGATGCTGGTGCCTTTACACAACAACTCATACTGTTGGGTCATCACAGCATTATGTCATTTTTTTTATTTAGGGTTTGGAAATCCGTGGGTGTTTGCCTTTCAAAATAAAGCTTACTTATTTATTAAAGCTGAATCCACAGCTCATAAATGCTTATAAATGGTAACTGGATGTTGCGCTTTCAGATGTTGCAGTACATTGATGCAATGATTAAAAGGTCCTGTCAACCCTGGGCTTCATTGGGGGATATATCAAAGCGGTAACTGTTTAGAGCGCCTTTGGGTCTGCTTGTTGAATTTAAGTTTTCTGCAACCTATCAATCAAGATGCAAGTTTCTCTGCCACCAGCACTTTACAACAATGCTATCCTATATGGCTTTGATGAATAGATTAACCACTTCTACTAGTATATCAGCCTTTCTCCATTGTAACGCCTTAAATGCATTAAATCCTGTGGCAGTTTATGGCACTGTAAAGGCTGGTTTTTTGCATTCTTAATTCCAGTCTCAGATTGACTATTATGTATGCCCTTTTTAATCCACTAACGACCAAGTTCTGCTGTTGTTAATCCCTTCTTCATGGCATCTGCATGTGGCGGAAATTCATGCTAAATCCAAGCCTGGACTTTTCTGGTAACACACCATGATATGTCCTAATCCACCATTTCTGCCAGTGGGTATAATCCCGAAATTGATTTCACTATTCAGTAGGAAGTGATTTAAGATGAAAGGTTTTGTAGATGTTCTGCATTTCTTTCATGCTCGCCCAGTTGAATAAAATGGTTGATACTGCTTACATGCATATCAGTATAAAGTTCTTAGTATGGTGAAACAGTTTAAAAACCATATAATAGCATCTTTCAAGGTAAACTTTTTAAAAATATCCCAACTGACTGCCTTATCTTTGGTATACAATCTATATAATATTGGATGTTGTAGAGGGGAAATCTTTGTATAGGACCAGTGTAAGGCCTAATTCTTCTTAGATCCTACTAATCTATGACATTGATTCTTTGAGTGAGAACATGATGGTGTATCACTTGGTAGCAACTCCCTTTATACTTTGAAATGAATTAAGTCCAAGGAAAATAATGCATTAAGGAACTGTTATATAAAATGGAGAGTTCTGTAGGGGCTAATATTAATCTTAACCAATTACGCTTTCTTGGTGAGGACATCCACTTCATTAAATTTCCATTGCATTGTAGAGACCAATGTCAGCATATAATCAAGTTTTGGCAACTACCAGTTTCAAGTCCTCACTTACCACTTCTTTTATGGTTTGATGGTCTATTTGTAGATTATCCATTACAAGGCATCTTTGCTGTGGTCGATGGATGCTTAATAAAAGACCATTATTTTGATGGGTAATTTGGGTCTCCAGCCATTTTAATAATTCATTGGCAGAGGACTTATTCACAAGCCATTTGGCAGAAGTTGTGGAGTAGTCTTTATGAACCAGATAATGGAGGTTGCATGTAAAAATTGGAGCGCTTTTTATTACTTTTTTATTCATGTAGAGACTCCCCTACAAGAAAGGGTATCTTTTTACAAATCATAAACTTTATGGTTTATTGCACAATTTAGCTTCATGTTCTTAAGCATACGCACTACTAGGTTCATCATGGTCACCAACGTTTTTTTTTGGGGGGGGGGTGTTTCCCAAAATTGTTTTTTTATCCAGATTCAACAAACCTTATCCAGACTCTACAGTACTCTATTGGTAATTCATCCCGCAAAGTCACATATAGGTGTTTGGAATTAAATGGTGTCATTATAATACCTGATTGAGTTTTAGATTTCAGATTTTAGCAGATGAATTCTTTAGAGTTAATGTTCTCATTGCATGTGAAGCACATTCTAATGCACGGAAGGATTTTTAAAGTCTGTTGATTGGGGCCAAAACCCCTTTTGGATCAATATTTTTATAAGGCTTGTCATTGTGTAATTCCGCCACATCCATGAGATTGAGTCAGCCAACGCTTCAGAGGTATCATCAAAATTAAACTCAAGTGAGACCTGAGTTACAGGCACTGCCATTTCAATGTTGGTATCTTTGTACTTCATGTTGTGTTTATTGGCTGTTGGGGTTTGTGCACCCAGATTTGCTTTATTCAGGTCACTATATGCATAAATTGTAGGGTTAATGGCCGCAACAAATTTAAATTTGACCTTATTGCTATGACTTTTTTCTGAAGGAGTGGCGGGCATTTGCTCATCATCTTTATGGTTTATTTGAAAGTGAAAAAAGT
The DNA here is from genome assembly GCA_022478985.1 of Massospora cicadina. Taxonomy (NCBI): domain Eukaryota; kingdom Fungi; phylum Entomophthoromycota; class Entomophthoromycetes; order Entomophthorales; family Entomophthoraceae; genus Massospora; species Massospora cicadina. The sequence goes on along the minus strand of JAKSZP010018799.1, from coordinate 27,982 downwards.
TGTGTGTAAATTATTTTTTAATGTAGCCATGACGGGTTGCCTAACTTGTGGAGCTTAATTATACTAATATGTATACCAATTTTTATAACTTAGATGCTTGTGAATAGTTTTAATTTTTGCTTTTCTATATGGTGCAGTTGGTCGCCAAACTTACTGGATATGCTTTTTTCTTACTTAAGTGGATTCAATCTAAGGCACTTAGATAATATTTAAAATGCAAGATCTCTGCTACCTAATTGTACAATATAGATTATGTACATATTAATCCAAAAATTATGCTAGGATGAGGATTATAATAGAGCTGATTTTCTTATTAAAATTAAAATACTACTTAAGTATACTTGATAGATTTTTAAGTTATGAGTATAGATATGTAATGTAAGATTTCTTTTTCTTCAATCACTTACCTGATCAAATTCAGAATTGTTAGTCTACTAACAACAACTATTGCCACTCTGCCATATTTAGCTTTAGATACTAACATTTTGACGTCTGATGCCCTGAATGGGATGATGGTGCACCGCCTCTTGGTGTTTTTCAGCCATTGTAGAAGAGCGTTCAGGATGGCTCCTCTAGCCTCCCAATCCCACTATTTGCTTTGTCCTCCTGAGAGCCTAGCCCTTAATTTTAAGTGCTCCCAGGTGGTGCTTCATAGCCCTATGGTGCTCCCCCAAAGCAACCTGTGCTTCAATCTTCATGTCAAGTATGAGAACCTCTTACCCTATGCAAGTGCTTTCCAACATTGAGATGGCTTAGACTGTGTTGAACTATCTATTCTTTAGTTTTATACACCTTATAGAGTTACTTTGACCTTAGATTCTCTACTGAAGACTAATTCATAAATGCAGTGATGATGTCTCTCATTTCTAACATGCCCATTCCACCACTTGCACTGGCTACCAGAATATTCCACCCTGGTGGTTCAGTTTTCAGTCTGATCAACCATTTTTTCCACAAACTGTTCCACCACAGGCTCCTGGAAGGTTTGGCCAGTTATGGCGCCAACCCCATCTTTCAGTTTTTCATATCCAATGGGGCAAGCCACTATGCAGGGCCTCATGCCCTTGCAACGATCCACACCTTCCACTGGGACACCCATATTGCAAATCTTCTCCATCACAAAATTTCTCTGACACACCCACCCATTTTGGGCACAAACTGAGAACAGCCGCTCAGTTTGCCCCTTGTTCTTCATATTAGACTAATTCTAGTGAAAGTGCCCTTTCTTCTCTGACACAACATCCTCTGGCCCTCCTCTCTCCAGCACCCTACAGCCACCAATGTAGCAAAAATTTTGTATGTGGCTCTTTTTTCCTCCATTAACCACTTAAGCAGCAGATCCTGATGTATTGGCAAATAAAAAAATCTTTTCAAAAATTGACAGGAGTAAATCAGTTCTTTAGCCCCATTTAAATTACTATGGTTAGTGGTTTGTGGGCCAAATGATGACGGCCCATATATAATCAGCTCCAATCAATGGCTGCTGTTTGTATCTTAAATGTGTGGATGACACCAAGATACCTTATGACTTTATACCTAAATTAGTTTGGTCATGTTTTATAACACTCTTTTCATGCTCCCTAGAGCTGCTTCTGCCCTTGTATAGGTTTTTGTGTATAAGCCCCACTATCAGCTCATAATTAAATGGGAAGTTCCCCACTAACACCACCTCCAATAAGCCCTTCATAAGGCCATAGAGCCCCTTTTATATGGTTTCTTTCCTAAAAGGACCGTCCAACTTCCCAAAAGGAAGCCTGAGAAAAAATCAGAGAGCTTGCATTTTCTGCAGGACACTCATGTGCTAAAACTACCAAGGATTGCTATTTTACACCCACTATTTTAAACCTACTAACAACTAAAGAGTTTTTAAGTTTTCCTGAGTTGTAAAATATGTTGAGTCACAGTTTGCCAACTACGTCAAGGATCTTATCACTTCAGAGATCCTTGACAAGTTAGAAATAAAGTTTTCTAATCTTAATCCCTTATTGCTAAAACCCTGACTCCCAATTCTGTATGCTTTCACGCGTGGCTTTAGGTAAGCACCAGAAAAGGTCCCCCTGTCCCCCTTCCCCATACATTATAACCACTTGGGCTTGAAGTCATAGAGCCATGTTGGGATTTTTTGTTCATTGGTTTTATTTTGGCACCTGCAAATAAGTATCATGACCGCCCCCCTCTTGGGTTGGTCCCCATTGGTACAAAAAAGTATAGGAGTGTATTTTATTACTGTTAAAACTTTGCATCTGGGCTCTATTCCGCCAAGTTGGATTAATTCAGGGTATTAGCCACTGAGCAACCAAATCAGATGATTTGAGTATCAATGACTTCTTAAAAACTCTATAAAATATATATGGAGCTATCACCCCTTATCTCTACCTTTATCTTAATATAAATCGCAGACTTTTCTGTGCTCTCATTTCCCTTGTCAAAGACCCTTCCTTTAATCTTCCATTAGACTCTTTATACCTCTGTTACCCAGCCAGATGCATCCTTGGCTTGGTAATCTTCTATTCTTCTTCCCTTTTCAAATTACTCTTATTTATATTGAATCTTGGCATAAATCCTCTTGATTTACCGAGTGTTGTCATTTTGCTCAATTATAATTTGTGTATCCCTTTTTCATAAATCTCAAGACTCATCTCAATCCCCCTCCAATCCGCTGATATGAGTAGCATATCATCCAGTCATATCAACTTCCTGATAATTATTAAATTAAAATAACATAACTTTTCTCCTACAGTATTCAAGCTTTAACTCCTTTATAGTGTTAGCATTTTTAGAGTGCTAGTTAACTCATGTAATATAGTCATGCTTATATAAAAAAATATACACAAGAAAGGTAGAAGTAAAATTGTCTAATAGAATTCTGAAAGCTTTATCATATATATCTATATTTACTTTCCCTTTTTTGCATTAAACTTCTAAACTTTTTTGTTGTGGATACTTAATAAATTACTATAGCAGATTATTCGCTCATTGATACAAAAACCTGTAAAATTACAGGGTAAAAAAGTAATTTTTGCATAATATCAAAATATCATTAGATTTACTAATATGGATATTGAACATATATTTCTAAGAGGAATTCAAGTAAACATATGCAAAAATTTTACCTTTTGTTAGAATTTAGTGGTGACTTAAGTAGTAAACCTTATAAGATGCCATCAATTCTATTAGCTTAACTCATCTGATGGATTCTTTATATCCTTTACAATTTACCAGCATGTTTAATATTAAGTCACCTCAGAGCTTTTAATTAAGCTCAATGTGTTTACATATTTCCTAAACAGAGGCACTGAATAGGTGTAATTTTATTGCTGATTAGTATTTAGCAAAATTCCAAAAGGGTGCTAAAATTGGGCTATACAGCATTACTTTCATTACAACTTACTTCCATTTAATGCATAGAATTATTATTATGCAATAAATCTAAATAATGGTGTCAATTCATATCTAAATAGCATTAATGCATTCTTGGATTTCCGCCAGATGCGCTCACTGGTGATAACGCTGGGAAACCCAATATGGTGGCTGACTGCAGGAGGCTATGGTCAGCCAAGAGGACAGGGGCAGCTTTAGGCGCAAGGTTGGACGAGACTTTGTTCATTAGAATAATATAAAACTTAAATAAAATAAGATAAAAATTATATCCTACTGAAAAAGTACTTTATTAGACTAACATGCATTGATTTTTATAGGGTTCATGGGGACATGGTGTCTCATGGATTATTGTGGCCCCATCCATTCTGAATAATTCCTGGTCTTCTGGATTGACCATCGTTTTGAACCTTACTTGGATCTCGCCACCCTTGTGACCAGATCAGATGAAACCCCGCTTCACATGACTCAGATACTGCGGATGTAAAGATTTTCTTAAATTTAGAGTAATTCATGTAAAGCCCCAAATTTGGTAGACCAGTGGGAAACATATAGTCAAACCCCATTCTTGAACTTATTGAGCCAGTTAGGATTAATGCCCCTTGAATGTGGATATTGCCCATTCCCTTTAATAGGGCTTTCACCTAAACCAGGTAGAATCTGGACGCTGCACTTGTACATAGTAATCCATAATATGCATATTATAGTGCTATAGGAGAGGCCTGTTAAGTTTAACTTAAAATATGTCTTCTATGATTTTATATTCAATTTTTCATTTATTTACATAAGTCAAGTTTATGATGTACCCTAAATTGGGCTTGATTTTGGCTTAATTCTGTGTTGCCTTAGTTACATTATTGCACCTAAAAGTATCTTATTATAGAAGCATTTTTGTACAAAATAAAGCAAAATGGATTGCTATTTTTTGTATTAAATACTAAGGATAATCTAGCTTTAAAGCATTATTATAACCATGGCCATGAACTTCAGAAATATTGGCTTGGTTTGAATGCACAAATCTTTAATGGATGACATGGCTAGGAGATTCCCCTGAGGTATAAAATACTGGATTTTAGATATAAATAGATCACCATAAATATTTACTTTAGTCAATTAAATCATTTAATCATCACGTGTGATAGCTGTAAATTTTCAGTAAAAGATTACCTACTCATATTAGAAGTGATTGTGCTACTTGACAAGCTTACCAAAGAAGATTTTAGCTTGTTTTTGCCTTCTTAGAGGAAGAAGTCTTAATTTCTTAAGATGAATTTCCATATAAAAGACATTAAGACTTAATTTTAATCTATTGTTTGGCTTGTAAACTTTATTAAGTGAACATACTGAAGACACTCAGCTAATTTAAGGCCGTATAAGAATAATTTATACTCAAGTACTAGCAGAAGTATATTAAGCAAGTTATACTCAATCTTCCCATTTATTTTTTAGTCTTCCACCATTAAAAGAAAATTAACATTTTTTGGTGCCCATCCAAACAACTAATAAATTTATTTGAGGTAAGCCGACCAGGGGATGGACATTACCAAAACATAATAACAACCAAAAACACAAAATCAACGCCCTAAATGCATGGAGAGACACCAAAACAAAAAGGAAAATTAACCTACCAGGTGTAGCAGTTGTGAACCGCGTATCCCACCATGGCGGAGGGGGAGGGAGGATCAGGCGGATTATCAATTTCATCTTCACCATTGAAGAGGCAGATCAAAGCTGAGAGCAAGGGGGTTGTGGAATCTGCAGGAAGTGGGTCAAGGTGAAAAAGATAATTGTTAAGATCTTTAGTAACAATCTGGGCCTATAGCAAAGCCTCCAAGAGTTTGGCAACATGGTGTTCAGCTTGGATGTGGGCGTCAGGAATCTGGGAGAATTTTGTGATATTGGCTCTGGTGATGCAAGTGGTGGGGGAAAATTCTGCCAGTGCAACCACTTGTTTGATAGCAGAGGTGGAAGTTTCCCTTAAACGTTCAATTTCCACTTTTGCAACCTCAGGGAGATTGGCAAGTTAATCGATTAAATGTAGCCCTTCATTAAATTCAGTGACAGATAGTGCCACAGCTTTGTGGAAATGGCAGCTATCAGGAGAGGCCACTGCAGCCTCGGCAAGTTGATGTTCACTCAAGAATGGGGTAGCAGTGGGTTGGGGGACATATTTCTTGGGTGGGAATGGGGCATCGAAATCTGAAGGTAGATATGGTTCCAAATTAATTGGAAAGTTGAGAGGTGGGACAATTTCCCCAAATTCAATCAATTTATCCAATAAGTCCCAGGGGTTTTGGTTGAGCGTGATGGATTTGGAGGAACATGGCTTGAGTTGGGTAAGTTTTGGGGCGTTGAATTGGTTGGATTGAATTTGGGTCCAAACCTGCACCTGATTGTGTATATTGTAAGAAATTAAGCTGGCTTGGGCTTTGGTTGCAAAGGTTTTGTTGATTTTTGAGCATTCAGCTGGAGGGGGTGGGGCAGCCAAAATCCCCACTCAAACGTTGTTTGTGCGGCCTCATGTGTGGGCTTGGTGGATTCCACTTGTTTTTAATTGTAGCTACAGTTTTTGGAGAGATTCAACTCATGGCAGAGGGGGCAAACGGTGCAGCCGTTGTCAATATGAGCTCAAAAGAAGTGATCTGGTGCAGATGAGATATGGGTATGTGGTGGGATGTGCTGGGCTATGGTTGATTGGTGGGGGGTAATGGTGGCCATTGCCTGTGGTGCCACAAACCAATCAGCTCCGCTTGGGACCAGGAAGTGGGGATAAGGTTTGTACCATATTTGGACAGCCCAATCAACAAATCTTCATAGAGTGTTTGAGGTGTAAGGTGCGAAGGAAGGTTTGCAAAGTTCACCACCATTGTGGTGTCACTGGGGAGGTAGGTACGGGTTGTGGTAATAGGTGTGTTTTAAAATTTAAGGGCATAGTTGCTGCAGCAGCTACGTCATCTTCAGTGAGAAACTAATATCAAAAAGCCCTTATAAGGGAGGAATTCAATAAATCCTGCTGGTGAAAACGTGGATGTTGCCAGCTCAATTATCGCTTTGTCAGCATATGGAAGAGATGCCTGTATTTGACTTGGAGGCAAAAGTGAATATTGGATTGGTGTAGGGCAAGTGGGTGAGGGCAGATTGGGTGGACTCGCGCTAAGTGTAATAATAAGTCCCCTGGAGGGACAAAATGGCCTGATGCATTAGGTGAACTGGATGAGCCAGTGCGCACATATTTGCCTAAAGAGCGGAAAATGTTAGCAGGTGGAGCTCTGCTACTCCACGTTGGGAAAGCAAGTGGCAGATCCGCTGAAATAAATGGAAAACTGATACAGTGTTGGTGGCGATGGAAAATTTAACGGATGCTTTTCATAAATTTGCTCAAAGTGATGTCAAGCAGAAAAACAAACTCCATCCAAACCTCTAATACATTATCTAATATTTTATTATAGTGATCAGTTCTACCCATATGACTGTTACTGAAAGTACTGCAATATGAAGTGAAAATCAGCGATGCGAAGAGCTCTAATTACTTCATATCTTATTTCCCTGATGACAAAGATGAACACACATTCTATTGATCTGTTATTAACTGGGATGGGCAATTAGTATCTACGTTGCTGACTAAGTTAACAAAGTTAACGTTATTAAGATGTTGGATATCTTTTTATGAGAATGCAAGTTCAGATTATCTCAAATCCCAACTTCAATATTTACACCACCTCAAGTACAAAGCTTTAAGATGGACATTACAAAAGATGCCAACGAAACCTTATCTGTCCTGAAATGAAGGCATCAGAATACCAGTCTCCTGTCAAAGAGTATATGGCAAGCTTTGTATAACTGTCCATATAACACGCCTAAAATCTTGGCTTGACAGAAGCATGAGCTTACACATATCCACTGAACTCAAGAGGACAAGAGGTAGCTTGAGTCGCCCTGTTGGAGAAACTCAATTTTAGTTTTATAGAAATATGGGAATCCATGGTGGACAATCATGAAACCACAGTGTGAACCCAAAGCCATATTGACAAGCTAGCAAGAAGTTAAATGAAGCCTCCTAAAGATGGGCAAAACAATTACTTTTGTAGGTTAAGTTATTGTGTGAGTTGGTCTTGATGTGACTAAACAAAGAAATAAGTTTTTAAAAACATACCACTTACTCTTTTCAACAATTGATAACTCTTGAATTATACCAGCTTAGCAAGAAAAACTTTAAGGATATATAACATATAAAATAATATAGAGGACTTTGCCCGTGTTAAAAATTTCTTTATCGCTAAAAAAGATTATGCATTAGCCCAATTATCCCCAGCATTGTCCAAAAAATGACATTATCCCTTATGTTGGAGTAAATTAGCAGAGTTCTAATTTAAATTTCATATGACTGTCAGACAATTGCCATCTCAACCTGGGGAGAAGAATGTTTTGGGTGCTATAGTCCAATATTAATACAAAGCTGCCTCTCCCTTTTCATAATGATTCAACTCAGAGTAATCATTTTACTACCCACCTTCAGTCAAATAGGACAGATCAAGCTGTCCTTTTCAAACTCAAACATTGGCGGAATACCTCACCTGGGTTGGAGGTTCACCCAATCCATGGCAACAATTCATTGGCTATTGGTATAGAAAAACCACACCTTTTTATAAGCTTGAGGGTGGTTGCAAACGGTGAAGAAATTTACTCAGCAATCATAAGCTAGACTTGTTGGATATTGGCCGTGAAGAACATAATTTAAATTGGAATGATTAGCTAATTTATTTTAAATTTTCCCTCATAGTTTTATCCTATCTGCGGTAGAACAATAACATTTTGTGAAGACCAAAAGAGGAGAAAAGATTGTTCTGAGCGCTGATAGGTCAATTTTCCCATTTGTTAAAACCTCAATACCCAGCATATGATGAATATAATCCCTATCCCACTATTAGCCTTTGACGACCATAGATACTAGGAGAAGGCCTTTTAAAAGTATTGTTTTTCACCCCAAGCTGCTACCTGGGTTTTCTTTTATGATATAATCATAATTTTATATATTGAAGTGAGGCCAAATTATTTTTCAAATAAAAAACTCAATCTTTTGCTAAAATAATGTCAAATTAGTACCTGAAAGCAACTAGAAAACAGGATTCCAAAAAAGTGATGCTCACTAAAGGGCTAGCTTTACACCACACGTTTAATTAGAACCAAAATGGAGGACGTTCCCGCTGCTAGCATCAATGGATGGGTTAGAAACGGAAATTGTGCAGAAGATGACCATATGGATAGCACCCATCATCTCTTTTAAAGTGGAACAGTTTGAACAACCTATTATACCAGAGTCCTGCAGCCCTACCTGGACGGCGACTGAAGTATTGAGGGACCTGACTTAGGTATATTGAACCCTGGAGACATTGCCTTTCAGGAAAGGGTTCTTCTGTAGAGAATTATCTTATATACCTCAATGATAGGCAAAACCTCCTGGTCACCTACAGTCAGCTTACCAGCCTGACTTTCTACATATATAAGTTTGACCATCCTGCTAAGTCCCACCTTATTCAACTGCTAGGTTTATATCATGAGGAACTGCACCTTCACTTGGTAAACCATGATGCGTTAAAATTAGCCTATGACAGCTTATATAATCTGACCTCTAAACATATTGGAAAAGTGAAAACAGGTGTAAAGGTGATCTGAAATTCATCATTCTGTTGCATGAGCGGCTCATCACCATGGATATTGGCTTAGTAAAATATGTGGAAGAGGCTATGAAGATCTTACAGACTAAATTTAACGTGGCTGCTGCTAAAACTCGCTCCTTATTTAAAAAGTTTGCCAAGAAACTTGAAAAGCGTGAAAAGCAATATCACAGCGACCTCATGGCACACTCATCCACCCCTTAACCAGAGGATTAACAATGTGTAACTTCTGTGGATTAAAAACTGGTCCAAGCCTTATCCCATGTTAAAAAACTCAAGTGGTGTCTCTTACAAGAATCTTCAAGTCTACTTCCTTTAGAGGTTTTAGGATTTTGTTGTCCTCTCTGAAGGTCAGGGCCTTCAAAGGCTGTTAGATTAAGAGTCAAACTTGGGTCCAGCGGAGTTTCTTAGGGACTAGGTTCCCTAGAGCAATCTCTTAAAGTAAGTTTGACATTGAAGCTACTCTGTTCATTATGAACAGAAAAGGTATTTTGTATAAACAGGAAGAATAAACACTAGTAAAAATACTAGAAGATTGAAGGATATTTTATTAATCAAAATTTAGAGATATTTATAGGATGCTGAGATACTCTGGTTCACCTAAGAAGAGCTTTGTGTGATAATTAGGAACGTGTAGGGTAAGATAATCTCTTTATGGATGTGGCAGGTGACATAGGTTTCCTTTGAATCTGACTCTCTTAGGGCAGTTAATTCTGGGGACCTCCAAATGGCAAGATCTTCATTAGCCAACTCATTACCTCTGTTAGAAAGATCGGTGGGTCCTTCTGTAAAGTAGAGCTCCTTTCACCCATTTAAGATTTTATTGCCCTTTGTGATACAGTGGTTAGTATTCTCTTCTTCCTCCAGAACTTCTGGAGTCTGAATCCCGCTCAAGCCTTTCCAAATCTCATGATTCCCAACAATGACCCCCTCAAGATCTTACCGAGGAGGGATGTAATTTTGGAGGAATCTAACATTTACTAATTTACAACGGCGCCCAATTTCACAGAGGCAATTGAATTTATTGGGACACCAATGGTAGATCACCCAGTAAGGACCTGACCACACAGTATTGAGTTTATATATTCGCCCTTGGGCCAGTGATGGTAAAACAGAATGAGGTCCCAAACTGGAATTCAGGCAGAACTGGCCTCTGGGCATTTTTTTAACCAGCTTCCCTTTGTCAAATAGTACCCATTGATCTAGCAATTTACACTTGTAACCTAAATAATTTGTCATCTAATCATTGTATGGCTAAGTCAGTGGCTTCAGGTAAGGAAGTTTTGAGTCTAATCTGCACACTAGAGGGCAAAATTGGTTCTTGACCATATAGGGCTCGGAAAGGTGACATCTGTATAATTTGATGATAGCTAACACTTTATGCCGATAAGGCTACTGGTAAGTGTTCATTCCACCTTGAAGGATGGGAGGAAGCCATGTTGCAAAGAATGGCAACTAAGGAACCGTTTGCTTGTTCTACAGCTCCGTTAGAAGCAAGATGATAAGAAGTTGTGTAGAATGATAGGTGCCCATTAGAGAATTAAGATTGGCAGCCACACTGGAAGTAAATTGGTACCATTGTCAGTTAGCATCACCTTGAGGCTGCCGTTGTGACTGAAGACCTGCTTCAGCAAGAAGGATGTGGTCGTTTTTGAAGCTGGAGAAAAAACTGAGATAGCCTTGACCTATTTTGTAAAGTGATCTACTAAGAAATGATAAAACGGTGACTGTATATTGCTGTAGGCAAAGGTCCAATAATGTCAATGCTAACTGTGGCAAATGGGGCTTTAGGACCCATGAAATGATGTTAGTATGGAGGATTGGGTGGCTTCTAATTTGCACAAGTGAGACAAGTTTCAATGAAATCCTGGACTGTCTCGATCATTCCTTCCCAGTACCAATGATCCCTCAGCCATCAATGGGCTTTCTTCACTGCGCCATGCCCTACGGCAACATGAGCCTCCATAGTGAATTTTGTATGAGCTGAGTAAAACATATTGTAACCAAGAGGTCCCAACTTGCATATATAGCAATCCATCTCCAACTTGAATCTGAGCAGCCATCTGCTTTTGGTGCTCATGTGTTGCCAAAGGCTCATGACTCCACTCTTCTGGTTCTGCAATAAACTCATAGCTTTGGTCCTCTTCAAAACCATAAAGAGCCAGAATAGGCAATCGGGACAACCTGTCAGAATTTTAGTGTATCATCCCTGCGCGATAACTGTTGAAAAGTCATGATTCTGGAGCTTAAGGGCCTATTGGGCTAATTGTTCATCTGGTTAATTCATCTGTTGTAACCACCGTTTTGAGGCATGGTTTGTCAATACGGCGAAATTATTTCCATACAGAAAAGGGCGGAAATGTTTGATAGCTAATACCATGGCCAGACACTCACATTAGGCTACACTGTAATTGTGTTCTTCTTGGGTTAATATCTTACTAAAGTAAGTTATGGTACAAGCAACTGGGCTTGCATCCAGTTGAGCCAGAATGGCCCCACAGCCACATCGCTATTGTCATTGAATTGAATAGAGGGTTTATTAAGCTCAGTTTTACCATAATAGGGGCTGTAGTCAGAGCTTTTCTTTGACATCAAAGGACTGCTGCTGGGCATCTCCACATTGGAAAGGAACTTTTTTTATGAAAGAGGTAGGTCAGTGGCTTGGCAAGTTCATCAAAGTGATATAAATTGTTGGTAGTACCTGACCATGTCAAGAAAGACCAGAATGTTATGCAAACCACTGGGTTGAGTCATATTCTCAATAGCAGTCATTATGTCAGGAAAGGGCGAAATTCCTTCTTAAGTGATCTTGTGACCAAGGAATTCCATCTCAGTCTGAAAGAAATGGCATTTGGTGGTTTTTAACTTCAATGCAGCAGAGTTTAGCCGTCTAAATACTTTCTTCAAGTGATCTAAATGATCTTTGAATGTGTGTGAAAACACAGTTACATCATTCAGGTAAACCAGCACACATGACAATTTTAGGTCTCCCAACAGACATTCATGGCCCTCTGGAAAGTGTCTAGGGGTTGCACAGCCCCTGAGGCATGCGAATAGGTTCAAATAAGCCCTCATTCGTTATAAGCGCGCATTTCTCTTGATCATCTGGCACAAGCTCTATTTGCCAGTACCTGCTGGAGAGGTCCATTGTGATGAACAATTGCGACCTAGCTAAGAAGCATAAGGAGTCATCAATCTGAGGTAGCGGTTAGCTATCCTTCTGGGTGATGTCATTCAGGCGTCAGTAGTCCATTACTACACGATGCCCTCCATCATTCTTCTGAACAAGCAATAATGGTGAGGCCCAGGGACTCTAGGATGGTTTTAGTAACCCAACGTCCAATAATTGTTTCAACTCTTTTGTGACCTGAGATTCCTCAAACTTTAGAATTCTGATAGGGATGGGCGTGAATTGGAGGGGCATCGCCAGTCAGCACTTGATGTTGCACCCCCTTCATCCTCCCAAAATTCTCTGGACAAGTGGAGAATATATTGAAATATTCCTCGAGTAGGGCGTCAGCCCATAGTTTCTGTTTTCAAGTAAGTGTGTAACCAATTTACACCTCAACTTGGGCTATCATAACAGTTTAATCCATTCTTAAGTCTCGCAGGTATCCACATCCTCAGACAGACTCAATCTGGTTGACAGGTAATATATGTATGTATGCAATGGGTCAGTTCTGAGCTATCTGCATTGGTTGATCAGGAAATTTGGCCATTAGGATAGTCAAGGGGCCTCAGTAAGCGGGATCCAGCACTCCCAGACAGGTAAGTGGTTCATGATTGGCTGGGACCCTCTCCTTGAATTTCCAACAAGTGGTCTTCCAGTGTAGTAACTTGGAGACCATTGTTGGGATTTGAGATAATGAACAAGTTATATTCCCCACTTCTGAATTGAGCCATAACAAATCGACTCTCAAACCTATAAACGATGATGACTTCAGGATTCTCATCCCCAATTACTAAGTCACGTGGGGTGGCGAATCCACCAATTCGGTCAGATGGGTGGCAAAATTCATTGAGGATGCCCACAAGGCGGTCAATCCGGAAGACCATCAAAAGATCCTGAATGGATGAAACCATGATGATCCTCAAGGCACCATGTCCCCACTCAACCTATAAATATTGACGCTTTTTTAATCTAATAAAATATTTGGTATTATAACCATTTTTCCAATTCCTTCTCAAACTTTTCTCAAATTTGCAGCTTTAAACCACCCTCAGACCTCAGCAACAGTCTAGAGAACTGTAACGCTGACAAACTTGGTGCTCACTACAGGGGGCTTTAAGCTGACATAAGTGAAAAAGTTTATCATGAACAATGGAAAATACTAGCAGCATCAAAGACCAATCTGCTGGTCAGTTGAGAAGCATCACTTGATGGGTTAGTACCCCGAGATACAAAATACCACCCTCACAGCCTGCGAGTTTAGAACTATGGACACCTTCCAGTTCTCGCTGCCCTCCATCAATGGAAGATAGCATTAAATTTAGTATGATAACCTTAATGATGTTGTCCAAAAATTAATAAATGGCATCTACTCCATAGGTGCTTGCTCCAGATAATCCCATGCCTCTTCCATTACCTCTACCATGCAGGACCTCTATTACTCAGCCCAGCTGCCGGCAGGAGAACTTGCACTGGGTCCCAAACTCTACATTCGCAACTTTGTTCACCCAGATATTCATCACCTACTCCAACTAGTTGGGTTGTACCTTCAAGGAGTCTCCTGGAAAATGAGGGCTCACCCAGGCCTTGCACTCACACATCATCGATTTTATAATGCAGCCTCCTCCAATTTTCATGACAACTGTGAAGCCATTATTGATAACTGACAGTTAATTAACAAGGTCCAAGATCAAATTATGGTGTTGGATAGCGGGATTTCTGACTATCTTGAGGACCAGCTATGTCAGAACGTTCAACTCCTCAAGGCAACTTGGAATCAGCGCCTCCTTCAGGTCAAAGATCAGGTACAGGCCTGACAACAACACTATTGGGAGCTAGCCTCTTGTTACTACCCTTCCAGGAGTGAAGGTTTTGAAGGGCCTAGAGGGCCTGAAGGCCCCAAGGGTGTGAAGGACCTGAAGGACCAGAAGGTCCCTGTGGACCTCCCAGGCCCTTGGTCTCTCAGCTCCCACCCCTGATGTGTAAGTCCCAGTGAACGTCCTCTGGGCCTCAATCAGGCCATTTTCCTGTTTCTGAGCAAGAAGTCACGGAAGAGGATGGCTGTACCCCTCGTTACTCAGGAGATCTTGTTCATGTGGTAGACTAGTGCTGGGTAACAGCCCTCCCACTTCAAATACTGCTTCTGGTACCCACACTCTCCTCAGAAGAACTGCTACAAGGAATTAGTAAAATCTGCACTGAGATTGTCAAAATGAAATCAATCGTAACTAATTTGAGCAACAATCATCCTGATGCTCAGATTTCAAATGGTCAAAAAAGTATGAAGACCAATCTTTAGGCCAGAATGCCTGACGGTTGTGATTCAGTTAACATGACAATCAGAAACTCTCCCCCCTCCAAAATTTGTCAAGATCACCCCCAATGGGCAGGTAACACCATCAGACACCATTGACAAGGTTTCAAAGCTTCCTGCTGGCAAATCGGGCATTGCGCCTGATGCAATGCCACCAACCAAACGAATGGCCCAGCGACTGAGCATGGGTTGGTTAGACGTCCTGAACCCATTCCCAACCAAATGGGCCCACCCCTATGTGGGGTGGCCTTGGGGGATTCCAGCTGCTCGTCGGGCTAAACGCCATCATGCCAACCATTGGAAATGCAAATGAGCCTCGGTTCGGAAGTTCATTGTCAAACCAACAGCAACTCAGCCTGGTGCTGAATTCTTTGATGTCAGTTTACAGTTAAATTATCTGTTACCCATTCCTGAACAATTTTACAGTTGGGTTAAACAAGTGGGACCTGATCCTGGATTGTTTCCCCTCCAAATCAACTACTATTTAATCAGTCACATTGCACTGAGAGGATTGTTGGTTGATTTTCTTCCTTAAAATTTCCCATTAAAAAAGCCTCCCCAAACTTTAGTTTTTATGTGTTGAAATTTAAGCCGCCCCTTCTGCCAATGCTCTCATACCCCTCGGGGCTAACGGCCATGTTCGTCAGGTATTTTATTTTGTGCCTGTATGAAATTATGGCTCACCAGCAGATATTGGTGGAACTCCTTTCCAATTCCATATTCGACATATCAGCATCAGTGCCTTGGGCATTCTGGTTTGCTGTTCAGGTGCTCTGGCGCCTTGGCTGGCAGGCCAGTCTAATTATGACTTGCTGTTCGCCTGACATAATTGACCAACCATTATTCTTCACCATTTCAACCTTTCTCGCGTATATTGGCGCAGCCATGGTCCCTTCAATCCAGCTGAACCAGGCTGTGAAGAAGATTATCTCTGTCCATATTAGTCCAGTCTCACTCAAGACTCCAAACCCATACCCCATAGTTGCCGCAGCTATTATGCCCATGCCAACAGAATCTGAAATCCCAACTTGCAGCGAGTTTACTTCCCACCAAAGCCTAGTGGTTTCCACTGACTCCATTAGCATCTCTTTGGTATCACTGGATTCATCCACAACTACCAATAAAGAGAACTCCGCTTACTTTTTAATACCCATGAATATAAGTGTTGTGTCCCATCACGTCTCCTTTACAGCCTTGGTGGACACTGGAGCTGTGGGAAAATTTTATGAATGTAGCACTGGCCCAGCAATTGGAACTTGCCATGGATGCAGGTACTTTGGTGATGGTTGAGTCATCAGCCTCCCAGACTTCATACCTGGTATGTCGACCAGTCACTTTTCAATACACTAGTTCAGCTTCTGCGACCGCTTTTCTGCCATGCCAAACTTGGTGTTCCCAGTGATCTTAGGAGTGGGATGGTGGCGCTGGCAACATGTCAAAATCCACCTGGAGTCTAACATACTGTCATTTGGTAATGATCAACTGGAGGGTGAATCCTCCTTGTTGACACTTTTAAGAAAGCTCAAGGTTGTAGTTCTATCACGTCCCTCGTCTCCCCTACAGGCGTATTATCTGATTTTCCAGAAAGTTTAATGCACTATCAAAGCATTTTCAATTCTGAAATGGTGGATCATTTGCCCCCACACTAGATTTGACTGTTGTTTTCGCACAACGGTGGAGTTGGTGAATATCAACTGCCCGTTGTATACCCCATACAGCTGAGGAGGAGGCTGCGCTCAACACATGGTTGGAAGATATGTTGAAAAAAGGGTGGTTGTTCGAGGAGACCTCACCAGTCGCGTCTTCCATCGTCTTCACTAAAAAAGCCAATGGTTCTCTCCGCCCCTGTGTGGAAAATGGACACCTAAATAAAATCACAATTTCCGATCCTTACCCCTGCCTTTAGAACAGATGATATGCTAAGAAATCGCCAAATCTCGGGTGTTTTCTAAGCTGGATCTCGTCAATGCATTCAACCTGAATTGGGTAATGAAAAGGTAAGAATGGTTAACAGCAATCCGGATAGAGTGGGGCATTTTCCAATTCCGCGTAATGCCCTTTGGGCTGAAGAACGCTCCCGCTACATTTCAATGCATGATTGATAATGTACTGGGTGAACTCCAGTTCACCTGCGCAGTAGCATATATAAACGACATTCTGAATCACTCCCTGACTCCTGAGCAGCACACTACTGACTTGGAAGCAGTTGTGTCCACCTTTCATAAGGCAGGTTTGTTCGTCAAACCTTCTAAGTGTGAGTTTTATAAGGAGGATGTTACCTTTCTTGGGAACCTCATCCTTAAAGATGGTTACGCAATCCCTCCCAATAAATTGGATGCCAGCCATTAATGGCCAAACCTGACTACCCAGAGACAACTTTAGAGTTTATTGGGAACCATCATGATCTTAAAAAAGTTCTCTTCAGCACTTTCCCAGCTTGCTGCCTTGCTCCACCTCCTTACAGTGAAAATGTACCATTTCGCTTGACGCCCAAATGCCAGTAGGCGTTCAAATCAATTAAAGAGGTGTTTATATCCCCTCCCATTTTGAAACACGCCAATCCTAGCAAGCCGTATATTGTTGCATGCAATGCTTTGTCAGTAGCCGTGGGGGCAGTGTTGCTCCAGGAGCATGATGGCTTGGAACGCCCGGTCGCCTACTTTTCCCAAAAGTTTACTTCTACAGAACAGTCTTAGGCTATTTATGACAAGGAGTTGGCAGCCGTTGCATGGGCCCTAACTCATTGGAGGTACCTGTTACAGGGTGCCCAACATGAACTAACAGTCCGCATGGATCACCAGGACCTTTTGTACTTTTGTAAGCCCCATAAATTGGCACATTGGCAAGCCTGAACCTATCAGGACCTTGAGTTTTAATTTCAAATAAAAATTCATAAAAGGTGCGCTTGATGTAAATCCTGATTTTTTCAGCTGCAGCCCCGCCCACTGTTCTGCGGATCTGGAGGAAGTGGATCTTGTTACTGTGATTCCAACCACCCAAATCCTGTCAATTGTCCCCCTGTTGTTTCTTCCATCACTCTGGCCCCCAACGCTCTGTTAGTTGCTCAGGTCTTAGCCAGTCAAATGGCCTGCCCTGAGGCGTGGAGCCGGTCGGGCAGTTATCTCACCAGAAGCATAAACACTCCCTATACTCACTGAAGGAGGGTCTTATATATTCTTGATATCGCATTTGGGTTCACCCCCCTTCCAAAATGAAGTATTCCGCACACATCACAATCCCCCCACGGTTGGCCACCCTGGTACTAAGAAATGCATCGATTTGATATTATGGACCTACAATTGGGTAGGTTTGAAAAAAGAAGTTCTGACCTGGATCGCCGACTGCGTTACTTGTGCTCAGGCTAAATCAGACCGCACTGGTAGAAATGGTCTTTTACACCCTTACAGCAGGTGGAGGGTCCATGGATGTCAGTGTACGTGGATTTTATTGTCAAACTTCCCTGCTCTAATGGGTTCACAGCGGTGATGGTGGTGGTGGATCATTTCACCAAATTTTCCCTCTTTATTCTTTGCCATTCCGCAATTATGTCTGAGGAGACTTCCCACATTTTTGTGTGTCACGTGATCTCAATGTTTGGTCTCCCCCAGGAGATTATTAGTGACAGTGGTTCACAGTTCGCGGCGCAATTTTGGAGTGAACCTCTATCTATTCTAAAAATATCCCCCTGCCATTATACTGTGTACCATCCCCAGTCCGATGGACAGACTGAGCGAGTCAACCAAGTCCTCAAACAGTACCTGCGTTGATATACAATGGCTGCATAAGACACCTGGGCCAACGACCTTCCCCTTCGCTCAATTCGCCTATAACAATGGGTTGCACGCATCTACAGGATTTTCGCCCTATGAAGCAACATTAAGTTACAATCCTTCATTTTTGGTCAGATTTTGCCTGTGGCCTGAGGTCCAAGCTGCCGTGGATCACGCTGAACATATTAGGTCAACCTAATCCTTGGTGTGGGAACACCTCACCAAAGCTATTGATGACTACAAGAGGTTCACGGTTCATAAGTGGCTCCTGGGTCACAATATTACAGTTGGTTCCTATGTTATGCTTGATACCCGCCATTTACATATTCAAGCGCCTTCTTGTAAATTTGTGAGTAAGCATTCTAGCCCCCATTTGCTGGAAGAGTTCTTGGGTAATGACGCGTTCTGGTTGAAGCTTCCAGCTCACTGGAAACAGCATCCCATCTTCCACGTTTCCCAGATGTCACCCTTCAAGGGTGCGGTTCCCACAGAACCTGAACTAATCATCATCAAGGATGCAGAAGAGGCTGAGGTTGAGAACATCCTGGCATCCCTCAATACCCGCCGGTCCATACAATATCTCGTGGCTTGGAAAGGTTACCCAGCTTATGAGAACAGTTGGGTCAAGGCACGTGACTGTGCAAACTGTGTGTAATTGGTTGAAGCGTTTCACAAAACCCACCCCAACACTCCCCGCC
The DNA here is from genome assembly GCA_022478985.1 of Massospora cicadina. Lineage (NCBI taxonomy): Eukaryota > Fungi > Entomophthoromycota > Entomophthoromycetes > Entomophthorales > Entomophthoraceae > Massospora > Massospora cicadina. Next base: position 8,978 of record JAKSZP010018799.1, on the reverse strand, counting down.
CTCCCCAAAAACCTGTGATGGTAATGGCGATCAAGTTACCCAAGGCGCACAAGAATATGGCTCTTATACAGTTTCCCAGTGGTGGGGCCCTTCCCTTGAAAAAAGAAAAGGGTAATGTAAGTCCCGGTGAACGTCCTATAGGCATTGATCAGGCCATTTTCCCGTTTCTGAGCAAGAAGGCACTGAAGAAGATGGCTGTACCCCTCGTTACTCAGGGCGATCTTACTCACATGGTAGATGAACGCTGGGTAACAGCCCTCCCACTTCAGATCCCGCTTCTGGTACCCACACTCTACTCAGTAGAACTGCTATGAGGAATTAGTGAAATCTGCACTGAGATTGTCAAAATGAAATTGATCCTAACTAATTTGAGTAGCAATCAGCCCAATGCTTAGATTTCAAATGATCAAAAAGGTATGAAGACTGATCTATCAGCTGGAATGCCCGACAGTTGCAATTCTGTTAAAATGATGATTGGAAAAATATCCCCCCTCCCAAACTCATCAGGGATCACCCCCAATGGGCAAGTAACAGCATCGGACACCATTGACAAGGTTACAAAGCTTCCTGCTGGCATATCAGGCATTGCACCTGATGCAATGCCACCAACCAAACGAATGGCCCAGTGACTGAGCATGCATGGGTTGGACATCCCAAACCCGTCCCCAACCAAATGGGCCCACCCCTATGTGGGGTGGCCTTGGGGGATTCCAGCTTCTCATCAGGCTAAATGCCGTTGCGCCAACCATCAGAAATGCAGTCAAGCCTCATTTCAAACATTCGTGTTTGAACCAACAGCAACTCGGCCTTATGCCAAATTCTTTGATGTCAGTTCCCTGTTAAATTATCTGTTCCCCATTCCCAAACAATTTGCCAGTTAGGTCAAACTTGTGGGACCTGATCTCAGCTTGTTTCCCCTCCAAATCAACTACTATTTAATCAGTTGCATCGCACTGAGAAAATTGTTAGTCGATTTTCTTCCTTAAAATTTTTCATAAAAAAACCCTTCCCAAAATTTAGTTTTTATGTGTTGAAATTTAAGCCGCCCCTTCTGCCAATGCGCTCATACCCCTCGGGGTTAACGGCCATGTTCGTCTGGTATTTTATTTTGTGCCTGTATGAAATTCTGGCTCACCAGCAGATATTGGTGGAACTCCTTTCCAGTTCCATATTCTTCATATCAGCAGCAGTGCCTTGGGCATTCTGGTTTGCCGTTTGGGTGCTCTGGCGCCTTAGCTGGAATGCCAGTCTAATTCTTACTTACTGTTCAACTGACATGATGGTCCTGAAGACCCATAGCAGATAGATGTGACAACAGCTTTAGCTGCCCTACGTGATCAACTTTGGAATTTAGTTTATGGATGCAAACCCTGAGTGGATGGAGTCCCCCTCGACCCTAGGGTCTTTATTGAGGCACTGTCAGACGAAATGGACAACCTTAGTTCTTTTACTAAACTTACCAATGCTCACATCTCTTAGCTCAAACAAACTTGTTGAGGGTTTGTATCCCATTTGACTGATCTCAAGAGCCAGCATCACCTTCAGGGCACTGACATTCAGTCCCTAAAGGAGCAGCTCGCAAATAAGGCTTCTGTTTCTTCCCTCAAACAAAATTTTGATGGAATCCAAGAGGACCTTAAGGCCTACAGCAATGGCTATACCAGCACGCCCACCACAACTATGTGGTAACTGAGATCTCAAAGCCAGCGGCCATCCTGGTGTTAACACCCTTTTCACTCCTCTTGTAACTAACTTTAAACCATATTTAAAGAAAGGTTCACCCCTGACCAGGAGATCATTGCCTCCTTCTTGTATGCATATGAGCGCTCCATGGAGGAAGTAAACGGCCAGCATAAGGCAAAGCATTTCCACTCCTGCCTAGATAGCACTGTCCGGGAGATCATGACTCCCCATTTGAAGGAGTGCAACACCTGGGAACAGGTCCGTACAGCCTTAATCCAAAAGTTCAGCAGCAATTAAACCCTGGCCAACCAAAAACAAGCGTTCATGGGTATCCTCCTGAATAAGTGAGAAAGCCCCATGGACTTTGACAGCCGCTTTTAGGCCCAAGCACAGCCCTTAGTCACCACAAATTGTATCACCCTGAATGATAGCATTACCGCCGTCATTTCTGCGTTGGGATCCTACCCTGAGGTTCAAATGCATATGATCTGACAGAAGAATGGGTTTAACTGCATCCAGGAGATCAATGAAGCGCTTAATGAGATCCCTGCGTCGACTCTACACTATAAGGCTACATTTACAGGCCCCTCTAACCGTCCTAGTGTCTATGTGGTCAAAAACCAGAAAAATCCTCAACTTTGATGCACTTACTATAACAGTTTCAGAAACATTGTCAAGACTTTATGAAACAATTTGGTAAGAAGCGGGAAAAGGGCCATCAGCATGAAGGAAGTGGTGCTTCATGCTGACATCCCTACCCAGCCTCAAGAATCCTTTATAACCCTGTACGAACTGGGAGCTATTGTACCTGGAAAGGAAGTTTTAGTAATCAATGATATTAATGAAATTGATAATGATTACTCTTCTTCTGATGACTCCTCCATGTTCCTTACGCTGCTGCCCCAGTTCAGAAGTCTGGTTACCTGGGTCGCAGTTTGAGTTTATAAAATTTCAGTCCTTGCCATAGTTGACAGTGGCTCCCTCATGAACGTCATATCATACAAGCTAATGAAGCACGTCAAGATCGCTCCAGGTTTGCCACACTATATGGATTATTGCACGACTGGCCCTTGATGTACCTGATCTATAGGGGCTTACCCTCCCTACCATTACAGTTTGGAAAGGTTGCTATAAACACCCCCGCTGTCGCTCTGGATTACATAGCTATGACCTGCTCCTTGGGATTCAGTTCCTTCAAGACTATTCAGCAGTACTTCATTATGATGGCGACTTTCTATCCCTACTAGGACATCAAGTACCACTAATCTTTGAGACCTCTCGTGATTCTAAAACTGAGGTTATATCCTGAGCCTGTCTACTGGAGTGTGAAGGCCAAATTGATCAGCTCAAATATCACATTAGGGGCTCATGAGTCCTATTGTCCCCTCCTGCTGTTGATGGGAAAGAGGGCACGCTGATTTACTTACCTAGGGCGACTACAATACCTTTAAAGTTCTAAGTCATTGCCAACACTAGGGTCCATGTCAACATCCCCTCAGGATACATATTGGAAATCCAAGGCATAGATAACCCGTCCATGAAGGAGGTGCTACCCTGCCCAGGGATCCTAGATCCAGCTTATGCTGGATCTATATCAGTGTTTTTGGCTAACCTTACTGAAAAATCCAAAATATTAGATCTAAACAGTCCGCCGCCTATGCCCGCCTTCTACTGGTGGAGGTTATTGATGATGCTCAAAGCTTTAAGGACTTGGGGGATTTCAGCTTGAAGAAACCTCCATCAGTCAGTCTGGTCAACACCAATATTAGCAAGGACTTTGGGATGACCAACAACATAAGATTTAAGTGTCATTGGAGGAGTATTTGGACCTATTTTTGGCCTTGACCTACGACTTTGGAAGGATGGACGGAGTCCTACATCATGTAGAAAATGGGGATGCTCCCCCTTTCAAGTCCCGACCTTACCAAAAAAGCAGGTTTAATAGGCCCAGGTGACAGTGGAACTTAAACAACTACACAACACCAGACTCCTGGTACCATCATGCAGCCCTTAGCCTCTCCTCTTCTGCTGGTTTGGAAGAAGGATGGCAACCACTGAGTGGTAATGGTCTACCGTGACTCAACTCCATCACCAAGAAGGTCAGTTATTCTCTTCTCCAAATTAATAATTCCTTCCATCTGCTTGCCAGATCCCAGTAATTTTCCACCATGGACTTTTCCAGCGGATATTGGCACGTCAAACTTTCCCCTGAAGATTAACTAAGTGCACTCTCATAGCCAACAAAGGACTATTTGAGCCCACAAGGTTTCCCTCAGGGCCTTTGTAATGCCCTGGCCACTTTCCAAAGTGCCATTGATGTGATCCTTGGGGACTTGAATCTTTCATGCGTCCTCGTTTACCTAGACAATATTACCGTTTTCTCATGAACCTTCAATGGGCTATAGAGCATCTCAGGAAGTCTTTAATTGGCTAAGAAAGGCTTTTTAAAGCTTAAACCTTCAAAGTGCTTCTTCTTAAATCCAAAATGGAGTTACTGGGACACAAAGTTTTTAAAGAATGGCATCCAGCCTATACTGGTAAGGTTGATGCCATAGATAGAATGTCACGCCCCCAAAGCTTAAGGGATGTCCAGATATTCTTAGGTATGGTGGGCTATTATCATCGATTTATCCCCCTGTTTGCTGATCTAGCTGAGCCACTATTTTACCTATTGCTGAACAACGTACCCTTGAAATGGCGGCATGAACAAAACCTGGCTTTTAATGCCTTAATGGACTGCTATATGTACTAAACCCATTCTAGTCTACCTGCGCTTTGATAACCCTTCTTGTTGTTTACAGATGCAAGTGAGTGTTGCTGTTGGGGCTATCTTAGCCCAACATGATGAAAACCAAGTCGACCATCCCATGGCCTATTTTAGTAAGACGCTAAGTAGAGCTGAATGGAACTACATGTTACTGAGAGGGAGTGCCTGGCTGTCTTTCTAGCCGTCAAAAATTTCTGACCTTATCTTTACAGTACTCATTTAACATCATTAAAGACCACTCCTCTCTCTGGTGGGTCCAGCAAATGAAGTACCCAGATGGCCGACTAGCCAGGTGGTCTTTACAACTACAGATCTATTATTTCACCATTGTCCATCGTGGAACTTTTCTTTCTCGTTGCAATCACTTTTGCAACCTATTTAATTCAAGTCTGAATCTAGTTTGATAATCTCACAGAGGAGATTAGTCTGCGCCCATGTCAGGGAGCAGTTGGGAAAGTAAGGTAAGAGGAGCATGTGGAAGGCCCACAGCCTCAAATGTTCAAAAACGCCCCGGAGAAACTGGTGGAATAGACAAAATTTTATAAAACTGGCGGTCACTATTTCCACAGAAATCCTCACATGGCAAGCACGATGCAACCAGTACATCAACACGCCACACTCCTAGCCACTTTCGTCGGTGGAATATGGAGTCCGCATGTTCTGGACATCCAACAAATGGCTTTATGGGAAAAATTTTGTGAAGATGTGCACACCTTTTCCCAACCTCGGTGTACATTGCACCTCACTCCATGTCACGCGGTTGGCTGGACCTAGGTTTTGAAAAGAAAGAGGCAGCAGACGAGGCTGCTGTGGTGCATGTAATGGTCGACCTCCCTGAAGGGCAACAGGTTGTCGAAACCAAATGCACCAGGTGGACGAATTCAAACCAAATTTTCCTCACATTTGACTTTTTGCCTACTACGGTAAAACGTGACATTTTGGAACAACACCTGAAAGATGGTCTCGCCATATACGGCGAAATACAATCTTTCAAAAATGCAACGCTTCATGCTGATGCCACACCTGTGCACCAGCAAAGCCATCGCAGTTCTGACCCCAACTAAGGAGATCAAAAAGGACCTAACCCAGATCCCGCACTCCACTTTTATTGATATCGCAGGGCATACCACCCACCCATTCTGGGTGACTGTGGACAGCGCGCCCCCCATCTGCACCCACTGCGATGCATTCAGCCATAAGGCACATGCATGCCCCACCAAGGAGGGCGTCACATTTTAAGAGCACCCCACGGCGGCTATGGCCAGCAGAGAGGCGCACTATGAACCAACTGCAAGCACCAAAGAGGCTTTCCCATAGGGAGCACAAGGCTGCTACCTACTGGTAAAACCTATCTCCCCGCAAGAGCGGAAGAAGGCCAAGCAGGCCTGCAGGGCCACGGCCAAGGAAGCGACCAAAGCCACCACCACTATCCCACACTCCTAATGCCAGGAGGACATTGAAACCTTCGCGGCAGAAGCAACTCAGGAATTCATCAACCAAACAGATTGGGAAGCCCATGCTGATTGGGCCACTCAATCCAAGGATCTGATGGGGGACTCAATCTCACCCAATCATTGCACCCAAGCTCCAGAGGAAACCAACTTGGGGCCCATCCCAACTGAAAATTTTTTTGACCTGCTCAACAGTGCACTAAACTTATCTGCACCGCAAAAAATTCGTCTGACATTGGGGAAATAAAAAGCAAAGGCTAAAGCCAATGCAACTCTTTCCGCAAAAATTAACAAAAATCCTGATAGCGTTGCTGCTAACACCCACGCTGCTGTGAAGGCCCGTGGGGATCTAGAAGAGGCTAGTGGGCCCAGGTGCCCACCCCCTCGCACCTAAGGTGCGATGGGGGAAACCTTCACTTTAGGGATGTTGTATATCGCCAGACTCAAGGCCTCCCCATCCTGGGCTAGGAAACTGAGTTTTTTACAACAAAATTTACCTGTGGATATCCTGGCCATCCAGGAGTCCCACTGTCCACGAGGTTCTAAGGAAGATTGGAAAACAATGCTCCTCCCTTCCCTATCCTTTTGGTCAGAGCACTGTGGGGTGCTAATTTGGAAAAATATTTTTTTCATATTTTTATTATCAGAAACCTTCCTCAATGACTGAGTCCTCATTGTCGCCTTCTCATGGGCCGATGTGGTACACGCTATCATCAACATCTATGCCCCAGATGGTGCACAAGAGCGTTGGGGTTTTTCTCATTGGTCAAATCCCTCCCGCTACCCCCAGACCCTTTCATAGATGGTGACATGAACTGCTGGCTAAACACTCCAACGGACCAGTGGCCTTCCTCCTCCCACGCCCCCCAGGGTTAAGTTGAACTTTGCGTTCTAAAGGCCAACCTCAGGCTAATGGATGCGCTGCTGTGGCAAGCCCCACTGCTCAAGAACATGACGCGCCCCCACGTCCACAATGGCCAATTAAGGTCCATGACCCGCATTGACCTTATCCTTACGCCGCGAAATTCCAACCCCACATATCCCACTTTAAAACAACAAAAATGGAATTCTCTGACCATCGACTGGTCTCAATAACCTACCACCTACCTGTCACAGCTGCTAAGGCCCCACATTGGTGCAAAATCCACCCCTCTGAGCTCGTGTCACCAGGATTTTCCATGTGGGTGGAATCAGCAACTTTGGAAAAAGAGTTTGTTGCACCTTTTTGCATGGACCCCATTTCCACATGGGCAACTTTCAAGGATGATACCATCCGCCACTCTTGCCACCTCTCCTCTGAACGCTCACGAGCAACATCAGCTGTCATTTCGCGCGCTCTGGCAGAGTTGGCACACCTGGAGTCCAATATCCCAGCTACAGGATACAGCTCTGCATGGGGCCAGAAGTGGGTGGAGGCAGCCACCCACCTCAACGCACTCGAAAGGCAATACAAACATCAGGTTTGTGTTCAGTACAGGGCCAAACGCATCACAAAAGGCAACAAGTGCACCGCACATTTTTTTAAAAAAAATTTGCACCACACCAGAGTGTGGCCTGCACACAGGTGCGAAGATTGGATGATTCCATTGCAGATATGCCAGCCAAAGTGGCAATCAAAACACAAAAGTATTACTCTGAGTTGTACTGATCTGATCCAATTCAGCCGGCTGAAGTGGCGGAATTTCTTGACCAAGCCCACATCTGCACCATTTTCCGATACCTGGAAATAATGAATTTGATTATTCCAAACAAATTATGGACAGCCATTCGTGGTGCACCAAACTGAAAATGCCCAGGCCCAGATGGCATTCCATATGAATTCTATAAAAAGTACTTAAATTATATATCTCCACTACTGTTGGCCTCACTTAACCAGAGGCTTTTGGAAACGTGCCTCCTACCAGGAGGTCAATAGGCCTTCACTGTCACACTCTTCAAGAAAGGGGACAGGCTAGACTTAGCCAACTGGCGCCCCATTTCTTTAACTAACACGGATACAAAAGATTTTAACCAAAATTATGGCTAACCATTTAGGGATTGTAGCATCTGTCACCATCTCCCTAGAACAATAGGTTTCATACCCAGAAGGTCAATTTAGGACAACGTGCACTCTGTGGCCAACACATGCCAGTCCACAGCCTCTGGGGCACTTGAATTCTTGGACCAACAGAAGGCCTATGATAGAGTAAACTGGGAATACCTCAGGGCCTGCCTCCATCAATTCTGCTTACCCCCTCACTTCATCAACTGGGTGATGCTGCTCACGGAATCTGCAACTATGGCATTACGTGGCCCTGGCTTCCTAACGGAAGTAGTCCGCCCTCAAAGGGGCTTGCGACAAGGAGACCCCCTTAGCCCACTCTTATAAAACTTCAGCCTTGACCCACTACTTCAAAATGCGAATGCCCAACTCACCGGGGTCCATGTGCCAGGACAAGCCCTAGTCAAGATGATGGCGTTTGCAGATGACTGTGTGGTTGGGGTGTATAATAATAAAGATGCACGCACACTTGAAGCCCTCATCCAGGAGTATTCCTGGGTAAGTAACGCTGCACTGAATGCCTCCAAAACTGAAAACATCCTCCTTGGTTGGTATCATAACTGCTGGGCCCCTGCAACCAGCATTCAGCCCGGCCCATCTGCCCGCACATGCGCTCTCCCTCCCAGCTCACCCCACACCGCCCCACTGGTGCTCCCCTTTGTGCCACGCCCTACCATAGGGCCGGTCCGCCATCTGGGCGTGTGGGTGGAGGCAGGCGGATATGCATCATCAGTAATGGAGAGTCATATTCTAGACAACGTGATGAAGCGCATCGCCTCCCTCAGAGCCCACCCTACTTCCCTTACTGGCATGGTCGTTTTGGCCAACTCTATGCTCCTCTTTAAAGTCTGGTTTGGAGCCCACGCCATCCCCTTCTCCCCAAGCTTCTTCAAATCCTTGCATGCCCTTCTGCAAGGATGGCTATTTTCAGGTCGCCCTCCACCAGTACAGTTAGAGGTCACGTTTGGCCCTCATCAGCATGGTGGCATGGGCCTTCTTGACTTCAGAGCCCATGCGGCCAAGATGTTGGGTACCT